>VTFQ01000023.1:495951-580951 GCA_036281575.1 Ancherythroculter nigrocauda | reverse complement strand
ATAAACATGAGTTAGGGTTTGACCTTTAAGTCCGGCTTTCTTCAATACCCTGAAAAATGCAGCCTCTGCTGAGCTCTTTTCACTGTTGCAGCAGTGTTTTTAGCCCAGCTGAGATTTTTTAGAAATAAGTCCTAGAAACTTATGGCTGTCAGTCCGCTCCACCTCAATCCCCTTGATAGTTAGAGGCTGTAGGGGAGGAGGTCTTCTCCTAAAGTCCAGAATAAGTTCCTTCGTTTTATCAATGTTAAGAACAAGATCATTGTCCTCCCCATAGACAGTGACCCTGTGAACCATATCCCTATATGATGACTCATTACCGCCTCTGATGAGGCAGAGGATGGTTGTTATTAATGTCCGAGTTGGTGACACAATCATATGTACAGTATATAATGAAAAAAGTGTAGGGCTGAGACAGCAGCCCTCCTGTACTCACTGTCAACTCAGCTGAGACCTTCCTTCCCATCCTCACCACCTGTGGCCTGTCTGTAAGGAAGTCTGTTATCCAATTACAGGTGGACGTTGGTACTCCCAGTTCCATCATTTTGCCGGACAGCTTCATTGGCCGGATCGTGTTAAAGGCGGAACTGTAGTCCAAGAACAATACTCGTACATATGTATTATGATTTTCCAAGTGCTGTAAAATATAGTGAAGTGCCAGTGCCACCGCATCATCCACTGATCTGTTCGAGCGGTAGGCAAACTGAAGAGGGTCTACTGTTGCTGGAACCACAGAATTGATGTGCTGTAAGACCAACTTCTCCATGCACTTCATGGCGACTGATGTAAGCGCTACTGGTCTAAAGTCATTCATTGCAGTTGAGTGCGTTTTTTCGGGACCGGCACTATAATAGAGGACTTAAAAATACGTGGAACTGTTCCTTGGAGGAGAGAAGTGTTAAAAATGTCCATATACACCTCCTTACGAGGATTCACCTCCCTCAAAGCTTTAAGGACCTGTGAGTGCGTCACCTGCAGTACCATCTCATTTGAATTATAGGGGGCTTTTAGGGGAATGTCTCTATTATTTTGGTCGAATCTGGCATAAAACGTGTTAAGATTATCCAATAGAAAGGAGTCTTGAATCACAGTTTTGTTTGTAGCTTTCCTGTAATTGGTAACTGACTGTATTCCTTGCCACATACTTCTACTGTTATTTTCTCTGTAGCAGTTTTCGAGTCTCTGGGTATATGCCCTCTTGGCGGCCCTGATGGATTTTTGGACCTCGTATGTGGCATGCTTATACTCCATGTCATCACCTGACTTGAAGGCTATACTCCGTTTTTTAATTTTGATGCGCACATCCGCATTAAACCAGGGCTTCTGATTTGGGAGAACTCTAACAGTTCTGGAAGGAATGCAGATGGAAGTACACCATTCAATGTAGCTGCTAACAGTATCTGTATATTCGTGGATGTTATCTGAGGCTTCTCTAAAAATGTTCATATCTGTGGCCTCCAAACAGCCCTGCAGTTCCTCCAAAGCGGTATCAGTCCACATATTCACAGTTCTTACTGTGTCTGGATCCGCTTTAAGCCTTCTGATGTAAATGGGCTGAAGTAGAATTGCAAGATGATCACATTTCCCAACATGTGGCTTGGAGACAGCAGTATACGCATTTCTAATGTTGCTATAGCATTTATCCAGAGTCCGATTTCCACATTTTCAGAACATGACTGTGATATTACCATGTTGTCGGTGCTCCAGGATTGTTTGACGAGGATAGCCGTTCCACCCCCGCGAGTTTTACCGCATTCCGTTTCGCTGCGGTCAGCTCTGTAAACAGTATAGCCTGCCGGTGTTTATGGCTTCATCGGGGGTCCTCTGTCCAAGCCACGTTTCACAGAAACATAAAACGGAACAGTCCTTAAAGTACCTTTGAGTAGCCATCCGACAAAAAAGTTCATCCATCTTGTTTACTAAGGACTGAACATTGGCAAAAAGTATGATCGGAAGAGTTAGCCGGCCTTTGCTAACCAGTCGACGGAGTCTTCGTCCCCCTCCTCCCCGCCTCCCACGCTTCCGTGTCGACCTCCCAGTGCCGGGAAATCCCCCTGTTGTGGCCTGGCCTGGCATCGCTCCAGCGTGGAGATGTAACTCCGGGAAGGAGTCGAGAATATTTATGTCGATATAACCTCTATAATTCAATTCTCCTAATTGTAACAAAGTCACTCTATCATACTTAATATGAGCTCTAACATATCTCACGTGAAAGGACATTAACGACACTATCAATACAAAATATAGGTAAAACTTGACTCGGAGAGCTACGCTGTGTCGCACACAAAGGAGCGCCATCTTGTTTAACTTACTTTAACTTACTATACTCTCTAATAATACTTCATATAAGACATTTCCTAGTATATTCCAAAACGTTCGATAAAACTCTGCTGGCAGTCCATCAATTCCTGGAGAACGGCCATTTGATAACTGTCTCATTGCTTCAGTGATTCAGTGATCATATGCAAATCTTCAAAAGAAACTTTTTTTAACTTCCAATCATTCCAAAAAAATTTAAAGTTTTCACAAAATAAAGCATCTTGTAATAATTTAATATTAAAATGCCAAAAATAATTTGGTTTTGAAATTTTCTTCATATTCAAAACAAATAATATCAAATGATGGTCTGAAAACCCAGCAGGTAAAATAGAAACATTCGTAATTTTATTATTCCATTCTTTACCTAAATAAAATCTATCTAATCTAGCTCCACTAACCCTATTATTAGATGCTTTAAGCCAGGTATACTGTTTAATTCCTATATTTCTTCTTCTCCAAATATCTATTAATTCAAATTCTTTTAAAATTTTTGACAATACAACACTTGATTCATGATGGGTTCTTCTCCATTTCTATCAACAATAAAGTCAATAGTGCAATTCCAGTCACCTCCAATAATAGTACAAAACTTATCAATTTTCTGAATAGCATTCCTTAACTTTAAAAAGTACTTTACACGCTCTGGTCCATTATTGGGTGCATATACATTTATCAATATGAACACAGATCCCTCATATTCCATCTTTACCAGCAATATTCTTCCTTTTTCAATTTCTTCTACAACCAAAATATTGACATTCATTTCTTTAGAAAACAGAATGGCTATGCCAGCAATTGTATTTGTCCCATGACTTAAAACACTTTTTCCTTCCCACCATCTACTCCAATCATATTCATTATCTAAACTAGTATGCGTTTCTTGTAAAGGCATCTTTACACAGAAAAAGCTGTAACGATGTAGCGGTTCGTACAGTTATTAATCAATTTATGGATGAAATATGAATATAATAATTCATAAGGTTATGAATAAATTATGATTCATATATCAACCCAACGGGGAATTAAACATATATTGTGAATCGATTACAACGAATTATAATCAATTACATATATGATTAGTTCAGGTTTAATAATTATTTAGAGAAACTGTTCGTTTGTCCAGCAAACTAAGTCCCTCACAGAATATTATAAACGGAGTTATTCTCTGGCCATGAAAATAACTTGCTATTAGCATAAAGCGATCGAAAAACGTTAAAGTGACTTGGTTTTCAGTTGAAAGAACGAACAGAACAATCGAGCATGAATTAAGTGTTTAATATATGCAGCTATGTCTACAGAGATTATACGTCTAAAATATATACAGAAGTATACACATATATATACAAGAGTGGAAGTAGAGAAGGAAAGAGAGAAGGCAAGTAGCAAACTCACAACCAGTCCTAAGCCAGCACGGAAATCAGTTTCATCATCTAAGATTGAGAAACGGCAGTATACTTGCATTGGTTGTGTGTGTCGAATTTCAGGTTAGCGCTGGTGCAGTTCGGTGGCTTCCTCCGTTCCGCGGGAAGGTTTGAACTGAGGACTTGAGAGAGTTTCGCTGGAAGATGGCGGTCCCGAAGCTGAGCGCGGTGGCAGCGCGTGGTCACCGGAGATGTCCAGGAAAAACGTGCACGAGATGCTCGTGAGACAATCGGGAGAGAGCACACAAGAAATTGTGCGTCTTTGCTTTTATGACAGATAAGCCGACACACCTCCTTGAGGTGGGGTAGCCAATAACATGGGTGCAAAGTTGGCGGGAAAGCTTTCCCTTTGTTTGGCCTCACGACTTAATCTGCATGATTTATGACTGTCAGATCAGATCTCCAAATGGAGTGCGTTCTTCACAGTATCATTAAACACATAGAAAAATGCATATGTCAGCCATGTGACCCACCTCAGTGAATAGCTCGAGTCCGGAGCTTTACGGAGAGACCAAACTCGACAGATCAGAAAGGCATAGACAAGAAGTTATGGTTTACAGACAGGATTCCACTATTAAAATACACACTAGCACAAATACACTCATTTAAACACTAGGAAACATGCATAGGCTCTAAAATATATCATATATATATTCCAGCATAGTGGTAGTTCACATATACAGTTAAAAATGTATGATTGTGTGTTTCTGTATGTGTCTGTGTGTGTGTTTTTGTGTGTCCCTGTGTGTGTGGGGTGTTGGAATGTGGATCTGGTCAGTCTCTGGGGGGGGTGCTCCTTTTGAAGTCACCCAAGTGAGGAAGTTGCACTTTCTGTTTACCCTCGCAGGTCCACAAAAGTGTCAAGTGGGCTCATCTTTGGCAGATCTGTTCAGAGCCGGGATGGTTTTACAACCCAGTCCAGCATGCTAAAAGCGTTCTGAACATTCCAAAGTTTATTGATTATCCTGATACGTGTGCATACGCTACAAAGCGGCACAGAAACCAACTCTGAAGCGGCATAAAATCACAAAAATGTGTGTAAACACAGACTGTTTAATGCTCATCTGAAGCGGCATAATTGCATTTACACAGGAATTAAAATCGCGGGAAACAATATAACTCGAAATAAAAAAAAATATGAAAATTTAAAGTAGTAAACTGCGTGCTATATCTCACGCTTTGATGTTTGTCATAATAAAAATTGTTACAGTTGGAACGATGCAACAAGAAATTATTCATTATTACACCGGGTAGTTCACAACAGGATTAAATGAGGTCGAACATTTTTTTTTTTTTTTCAAAGAGACAGAAACAACAAATGATGCTAGCATTTGCGTGTATCAGGCAGCAGCAGATTACCAGACCATCGTGTGTGGGTGAAATATCGTCCTCAAGGAGATGATTTTTGAGGTTGTTGTAGCTTGTTGTCTAGGTTACTATGATTGGAAGTAGCTGCATATGTGTTTTAACAACGTTTAGCTCACGAGTTATTAATCCGGGAAGCTCGAATCTGTGAATATATTGCCAACTGAACTGCTTGACATAAGCACTGACTGCATTTCTTCATTTTTGAGTCCAACAAGTTCAAACTCTATGAGCCGCGCATTATTTGTGTGCATTATTAAGTATGTTACTAACTGAAACACTACTGCCAGCCAGCAGGACATTAAAGAGGAAGTGTTTGTCCGAGCTCACAGCAAGGGAACGATTATAACATCTTTGTGAGGCAATGCAAAAGATTTTAAAAAAATAATAATAATAATAATTCCTCCCATCCCAAATTTTTTTTCCGCCACCATGTAAAATTTCCTTCCTTCCCATTTTTTTTTCTACTACCATGTCCCTTTAGGGGCTCCGTACTTAGGGTGACCAGATGAGATTGGCTGAAATTCGGGACGGGGGTGGGGGGGTGGGGATGGGGATGGGGGGATTTTTTTGTACACAGTGCCGCGAACAATCAATCAATCCTTTACGCGTGCATCACTGTCCTCCTAGCCAATGAGCAGCCGGCGGGGGCTGGTTGCAGGACGACTCAACCTCCACAGACAGTTTTTAACGTTTATCAGACAATAACTACTCAAGATTTTGCTTTAGTATAATTTTTGGGACAATTAGGGCCAGATTCGGGATTCGGGACAACAGTTTAGTTTTCACATTTACATTTAGTCATTTAGCAGACGCTTTTATCCAAAGCGACTTACAAATGAGAGTAGTAGAATCAATCAAATCAACATGAGAACAACAGTATGTAAGTGCTGAGTGAAGTCACAGTTATGTCAGTAAAGTGCTCATAGCGAATTTTTTTTTTTTTTTTTTTAAATAAATACACAAATAGATAGGAGAAGAATATTAGTCAAGGTAAGTGCTACTACTACTGGGTCTGTGGGATATTCTATGTAGTGAAACTACATAATGCATTACATGCTTTGAACGCTGAATGGTGTTTCACCCACGAGGGGGCGTTGTTGAGAGGGTTGAATAAATGCATGGCTAGTGAGGAGTTCACGGGTGTTTTGTGTGCTATTTACCCACGATTTAAAATAGAGAACACGACATGGTGTCAGAGTAGGATACGCTAATAAGCTTGCGGAAGAAGTTTTGTTTCAGGGCAAGTTTAGCTTGAGGTGAGGTGAAGTCGCAAAGTCATGGAACAAGCGGGGAGAAGTCAGCGCGCTCCAGGTGATGCAGCTGCCGGGGGGAGAGAGCCGCCCGCGCCGGGCCCGTGTGCTACGTTCAGCATCCAGCCACCTGAGCCATTTAACTTCTCAAAACCTCACGAATGGGAGAAATGGATTCGACGGTTCGAGCGTTTCCGTCAGGCCAGTAATCTCCACACTTCTACGCAAGTAAATCAAATAAATACACTCATGTACTGTATGGGCGATGAAGCGGATGACATTTTAAAAGGGCTGAACTTGACGAATGAAGATATGGAGCATTATGACGTAGTGAAGGAGGGTTTTCAAGTTTTCTTTGTTGTGAAGAAAAATGTAATCTATGAAAGAGCACGTTTCAACATGAGAAAACAAGGGGAAAACGAACCTGTCGACTCCTTCGTGACTGCACTTTACTCACTGGCTGAGCACTGCAAATATGGGCCATTGCACGACGAATTGATCAGAGACAGGTTAGTCGTCGGGTTGAATGACATACGTCTGTCGGAGCGAATGCAGTTAGACAAAGATCTAACGCTTGAAAAAGCCATCGATATGGCAAGACAGACTGAAGCAGTGAAGCAACAGCAGAGTAACTTGCGTAGTGATTGTGTTAATGCTAAAACGCCTGGCTCCGTGGACAGAGTCATAAGCAAAGGCAAGCAGTTTCAAAGCAGGCAGAGAGTCAAAAGTGCTTATGGAGCAAAAGAAAAGTTTAGACAGCCACAAACAAGATGTCACAAGTGTGGTAAAAGCCCATCGCACCCAAAAGTGCACTGCCCTGCAAATACAGTACTGTGTCATGCCTGTGGGAAACGGGGTCACTACCAAAAGGTGTGTATTTCATCAAAAAAGGTGAATGAAATTCAAGAACAAGACCCTGGCATATTTTTAGGCACAGTAGTTGCTGAGGGTGACCCCTGGTTGATTGATATTAAAATAAAGGACTGTAAAATACAGTTAAAAATCGACACAGGTGCTGATGTGACTGTTATGCCAGACCATGTGTTCCAGGACATATTCAAAGAAGGCAACAAACCGACACTCCGGAGAGTGACCACGCCTTTGCTTGGACCCGGATGCTCACCACTCAGCGTGATTGGAGGTTCAAACATGTTGCTTCAGAAAGGAGACAAACGTACATTTGAGGACGTGTATGTTGTTAAGAGTCTTCATTTGCCACTGCTAGGCAGACCCGCCATCACCAAGCTGGGTCTTGTCACAAGCATTCACGCTCTACAGGAACGTTATCCAAAGCTGTGCAGTGGGCTGGGACTGTTACAGAGGCCATACACCATTAAATTGAGCCTAGGAGCAGTTCCATTTCCCCTTAAAAACTCCACGCTGCATTCCACTCCCACTCATGCCAAAAGTTAAAAATGAGCTACAACGCATGGAGCGAATGGGAGTCATTAGCAGGGTGGAAGAACCCACAGAGTGGTGTGCGGGGATTGTTGTAGTGCCTAAAAAGTCTGGCGATCCACGCATCTGCGTTGACTTAACAAAGCTCAATGAATCTGTGCGAAGGGAGAAATTTATTCTTCCCTCGGTTGAACAGACCCTTGGATTGCTAGCGGGAGCTTGTGTTTTTAGCAAGTTGGATGCGAACATGGGATTTTGGCAAATTCCGCTAGCCGAACAGTCCACCAAGCTGACGACTTTTATTACACCTATTGGGCGGTACTTCTTTAACCGGTTGCCCTTCGGTATCACATCAGCACCTGAGCACTTTCAAAATCGTATGGTCACGGAAGTCATGGAAGGCTTGGACGGAGTGGTCTGTCATATGGATGACGTGCTTGTGTGGGGGCGTTCTCAAGAGGAGCATGATGTGCGCCTTCACGCAGTGCTCCAAAAGATGGAAAATGCTGCCGCCACACTCAATTTAGACAAATGTGACTTGTCACAGCGTGTGATCAAGTTTCTCGGCCACATTATCTCAGATACAGGAGTGCAACCAGACCCAACCAAGACAGCAGCGGTCCGGGAAATGCCAGAGCCAACTAACGTCACCGAGCTCAGGAGTTTTCTTGGCATGGTCAACCAGCTGGGGAAATTCATTCCGCATCTGGCAGAAAAAGATAAACCCCTCAGAGATCTTCTGTCCAAGAAAAACTGCTGGTTTTGGGGGGGAGAACAAGTTAGAGCCTTTAAGAACCTGAAGGAAGACTTATCATCTGCACCAGTGTTGGCCCTGTATGATGCAAACAAGCCACTCAAAGTATCTGCAGACGCATCGTCGTACGGACTGGGCGCAGTCCTGCTGCAGAAAGAGGGTGATGATTGGAGACCTGTGGCCTACGCGTCACGGTCTCTTACTCCTGTGGAGCAAAGATACGCACAGATAGAAAAGGAGGCCCTGGGACTGACATGGGCATGTGAGAGATTTCGTGACTTTTTGATTGGCCAACATTTCGAGATGGAAACTGATCACAAACCATAGTTGAGTCTCCTAGGTGGCCAGGAACTGGATGCCCTTCCTCCCCGCATCCAACGTTTCCGTATGAGACTGATGAGCTATTCATACAAGATCTCTCATGTTCCAGGGAAGAGCTTATGGTCTGCAGACACTCTGTCGCGTGCTCCACTACCTGCCGATAAAGAAAACATAAATGACGAGCTCATTGGAAAGCACTAACATTTATGTGGACAGCATTGTGGAGCATCTACCAGCAAGCCAAAATTTCCTGGATAACCTGAGAGAGCACCTCAAATCAGACAGTGTTTGCTCAAATGTCATGAGACTGTGTCAGGACGGGTGGCCTGAGTCCAGTCGGTGCACAGGAAATGAGAAGCTTTACTGGTCTGAACGAGCGTATCTATCTGTTCACGATGGCCTTCTTCTAAAAGTTACAAGACTTGTTATTCCCTCTGCATTGCGGAATGATGTCCTTGCCAGGCTGCACGAAGGGCATCAAGGAGTAGTTAAATGCAAGGAACGTGCACGGCAAAGTGTGTGGTGGCCGGGACTTAACCAGCAGTTGAACGAGCTGGTTCTGAAATGCAGTGCTTGCATTAAGGAGCGCACCAATCACACTGAACCATTAATTCCAACAGATTTTCCTGAAAGGCCCTGGCAAAAGTTAGGGACAGATCTGTTTGTCCTGAAAGGGAAAACATACCTTTTAGTTGTGGATTAAATTAAATTGACTTATAACATTCTGTGACATGAAAGTCATCTCAATTTAAACAATCTCAAGCATGTGGCTTTTGTGGTTTGTCATCATAGGAGCATCAGCCGCTAATTGACATGGTCCTTTTATGTTTAACCGTTTTAAATGCCCATTGCCCGCCGTGCACAGTTGACCTGAAGCCACCGGTTTGGCAGTGCAACTGGGCTGTGGCCCGTCATCGCTGTTCGCAGCTATATTTATAGTATTGAATTTCTTAAGTATGAGGGTATTATGACCCTGAAAAATTAATATGTTTTTTTCTTTGTGTTGCTTTCTCCTGTCACTATCTCCCCCCTCGTATCTAGCACAATATTTTGTTTTAGATAATTTACTTTTGTTGTGTTTTAGTACGATTTCCATGTGTGATAATGTGTTTGTATTTTTGTTTGTTTTAGTATATGATTTTTTAATGTGTTTATATAAGATGCTTGTTAACATTCTGTCATGGGTCTGCAGATGAAAAATAGCATTTTTGACCAATTATGCCACATTTACAGCCGTGTCTATTAATGTGCATTGCCCCTGTAAACAAATACACTAAAGTAAATGTAATGATGGGACAGTGCATACAGTATAATGTACAGATGAGACCAAAGACCTCACCAAAAAACCTCTCCAAAGTGTTTGTTGAGGTTAAAGTTGACTTTATTTCATAATTCATTTCATCATAAACACAGAGGCCAAATGAAATATGTGTGGTTGAGTGTAGCACAACAGCCACAGTCACAATGTGCTTTAAAGATTGACATTGAAATCATGCATTAGAAACAGATATGCTTATAGTTATAGCCATATAGATCTAATAATGAGAAAACTGAAGAAGATCCTGTGATGGCAGCATGATTCTGGGATTTTACTTGTAGGCGATGTACATTGTCCAGCCTTTATTGCCCTCATTCAGATTTTTATCGATAAAGTTGATACCAGCTTTCTGATACTCATTCCAGGCGTCACGGTTGATCAGCAGAACCATGGCCTGGATCGGCGAATCACGTTCCTTTTTCTTGTACCATAGGTAGACATCTTTTCCACTGGTTCCTTTATTGAGATTAATACTGATCACTGTATAGCCTTCCTTCTGAAGCTTTATTTCCTCCTGGTGGGAGGTGGATACATCAAGAGCAGTGAGAGCCTTGCTCTCATCGGTTGTGCGGCGATACCAGAGGAAAATGTAGTTTCCACCAGCGCCCCGATTGGTGTCTTCACACACACGAGTGTAGCCCAGTTCAAACATGTGCTTGTCAGAAGTGAAGTCAACAGTTGCTGCGATCTCTTGTATGTAGCTGGTCTTCTCTCTCTTCACCCACAGGTAGATGAAGTTTCCTCCTGCATTACGGTTCAGATCACAGCCCAGTCTCTCCCAGCCATCTTTCATAAGAACAGGTTCTTCGGTGGCGACTATGGTTACGGCGAGGTCCACAATAGGAATGTCATATTCAGTGCTGCCGTAGAAGTACCAGAGGAAGATGTGATCTCCACGAACTCCTGCATTCAGATCCCTGTTGACCAGCCTATACCCAGCATCAAGCAGACCAGGTTTCATCCTGTCAGTGAATGAGAACTCGATCCTGGTCACAGGTGTTTTGCCAGACTCTTTCTTAAACCAAAGAAAGACCTCGTTTCCACCAGCACCTTGATTGAGGTTAACATTGATGAACTGATAACCTTGAGCTCTGAGATTTTCCTCTTCGTCCTTACTGGTGGAGACATTGAGCTTGGTTATTGGCTGTGCATTTGCCATTTTGTTGTCTTCTGTATTTGTGGTGCTGAAGAAGTAGGTGAAAATTCTGGGAAACAAAAACACACAAAAACTATAGTTAATTATTGCTTTTGTTATATGATCAGGAATTTATATCAATTCTGTAGTTATCATTTTATTTCTAAAGTCTGACATGCATATAATTGTATTTCTCGGCTCACCAATCTTTTTATGAAATACCATGTTTTTAGATATAATGTTACAAGCACTTCAAAAGTATTAATGCAATGGCAACATTTGTATATTATATTACACAAGTATATTATACTTTTACACTTAGATTTTAAATTAGGAAAAGTCTAATTGTTAAACTATTGTTGTCTAGATTTTCTCCAGATTAATAAATCGTCACCTCACCAGAAGATGTTGTAGAAGACGCTGCTGTTTCACTGACGAGAGCAGAAGAGATCTTTGAAGAACCTTCACAGGGCTCTCGCTTATATAGTCCTCTCAGCTGCTCCACCCAACACAAACCGGTTAGTTGTGTGCAATTCTGAAGAATTGACTGACTTGTTCAGTCATTAAATATAGGGTAAATATATAAGGTAAGTGTACCCATTAAGAAAAAAAAAAAAGAGAAAATCACATTTTATGCTGCTCATTATTTTAACAAATCCAGTGATTTATTACTTCCCTGACATTTTTATTGTATACCTATCACATTTGTGAATGTTGAGTTAGCCCCACTCATGTTCATGCTGTCTCACAAAGATACCCAAAAACTTTGGTCTTTCGGGATCCTTCAGAAATCAACACATTTCTGAAATTTTCAGCCATTTTTTTTTTTTTTTTGGCAAGCAAGTTATGTCAAATAAGAGATAAATGAATTGTGAACGAACAAATAGTACTTTTACATTTTATATCATTTTCCTTTAGATCAGGGGTCTCCAAACTCTGTCCCAGAGGGTCAATGTCCTGCAGAATTTAGCTCCAACCCCAATTAAACACACCTGAACCAGCTAACCTCAGTCTAATTAGGCATATTAGAAACTTCCAGGCATGTGTGTTAAGGCAAGTTGGAGATAATCTCTGCAGGACAGTGGCCCTCCAGGACCGAGTTTGGAGACCCGTGCTTTAGATGGAAAGATGAGTTTTATTAGCTTGTGCACAAAGTTAATCTCAAGGTCAAACCATTAGCCTTACTGAAAGATAGACTGCCAAAGAATTAAGCATGTGAACTACAAACACTAAATGTTTTGTGATTCATTTTACATTTATTTACAAACAAATACATCAAATTGTTTTGTAGAGCAAATTATTTTCATGAATGTACTTTTTTTTTTATAAAGATGGGCTTATATGGTACAGCGCCACAAAACACACGCAAACTAGAGCTGAACTCGAATGAAAAAAACACACTGAAAATTACTATGATGCTTAGTCTACATTATATTCAAGCTCCATGCATATCTTACATTTTTAAGGGAAAACATTGTCTTTTTTCACCATTACTCACTGTGGAACCATTTAAGCCCATTTTGTGTTTCAAAGAGGAATCCATCTAATTACAAATTAATCAATTTTCTACATGAAAGTGTTTAATGATAACAAATATTTGTGTGCTTTTACCTTATTAACCTTAATTTACAACTATATTTAGACATTAATCGTGTGGTAGTACTCGAGACCAGTCTTAAGAGCATTTTTTGAAGGTCTTAGTCTCACTAACAGCACTCACTAAATTGCCGTTTCTTTGTCTGATTTCTTTAACCCTCTGGGGTCTGAGGATTTTTGGGGCCCTGGAGAAGTTTTGACATGCCCTGACATTTGTGCTTTTTTCAGCTGTTCATAAACATATTAAAGGAAAAAGTGTCATTACACTGTATTCAGCACAAACTAGGCTACAATAATATGTGAGGAACATGTATGTACATGTTTGTGTTTTTGAAGGAATAACGTTTATGCGTGGTTATTGAAAAAACAAAAAACTTAAGTCACTGAAATAAAGCCATAAAATATATATTAAATCTTTGTTCACAAGATTTCTGGGTATTGGAGGTTGTAGACTAGAGTTTTTGCTTCAAAATGAGTTAAAAATTATGCTGCCTGCTTGTTCATATAAAACAATAGAGGGATTTAAATTTTGTAAAACATCTTTGGTCAAGAAACACAGTATGCGTGGAGACGTGAATAATCATGAATAATGGGTGATTCTCACCTGAGAAGACAAAAGAATTCCATAAAGAGCTCTATTGACCTGCATAAATAATGAGCACTTTCAGTCAGGTAAGCTGTGAAAAAACCCTCTGTGATCATGTCTCAAAGCTCATCATGGTGTAAATCAAACATACAGAAAAAACAGCAATACTGTGAAATATTACAATTTAAAATAATGGTATTCTATTATATTCTTGAAAATATTATGTATTTCTGTGATGCAAAGTGTCAGAACAATTATGTTACCTCTATGGCATTTCATATAGGCTTTTAGTTTAAAAGCATGCACATTTGGAGAAATATTGATGGATTCTCATATGTTTGTCAATTTTCTATACAGAGGAGTAATATTTATTCAGGATTTATTGTCATTACTATGAGCGCTGGATACTGTGTTTTCAATTCATACTTGCAGCCGGAGGGCGCTCTGCCCCTTTTGTCCACAAATGCCAATGCTAAAGAGAATAGGCAATCCAGGAACTAACTGAACTAACAGAGGCCAGAGATTGCTAACTATGGCTATTCAAAACACTTTTCAAGACAATAAATACACGATTGAGACGATGTATGCATGTATTGACTCTGAATTTGCGTCTGAATAGCGCTGGCTCCGTGGGCGTGGCCGCATTAGCGGATAATGAGCTGAATCACAGACTTCTGACATGGCTCTCTTTTCATACAGATTACATAAACACAGAAGGTTTGTTTTCGATTTGACTTACACGATTTAAAACCTGACATTTCAATGTTTTTTTAGACAGAAGTCTCATTTTTTTGTCATTAGTATTCACTAAGTTATAGTTCATTTTCTGAGAACTATCAGATTGGACTTCCTTCAGAGGGAGACGAGAGATCACGCATCATGTTAGTTTTCTTTATTTCACAAAAAGCACAACATTTTGTTGTTACTCTGAGTGTACACAAATATAAGAAGATATTCCACAGATTAAAATGGTGTATAACTCTTAATTGTATGTGACATTGATAGAGTATTTTAAGTCTCTTTCACACTGGTTAGAAAAAAAACGCGGTGATCACGCCGGCGTGACCGCCGACCCGAGAGTGTTAAACCATAGCCTGAAAAAAAAGATGGACGACGCAACGCCGCTTCCTTCCATTGTATTGAACTGAAGCCAAAATGGGCCGATGAATGGGCGCTGACACGTTACGCAATATGTCAAAAAAAAAAAAGTTTGGAGCCTGGGCATGCGCAGAAGGAATCGTCAGTTGAGCCGGAGGCGGAGTTGCGGTATCAAACTTCCAGCCAGACGACTGCGTCATCATTTATGTATTTTAAATAGACTATAAAAATTATACACAATTTAAAATTCTACCTATAAAATAATAGGCTATTCTGTTTCTAGAGCAATAATATTTTTGAAACAGCAAATTCAGTAGATAAAATCAATATAATATGCCACTAGAAACAACTCTAAATCGTCAGAAACGGTCCTGCCATTTTAAATCAAGTTCCACTAACTTTACAGGAGATCGATTGCTGTAATTAGAGTAGGCTATCAATAGTTTTGTCCTGCTAATTATTATTTTATACCCATAAAAATAATAAGTAACTGCCAGATAACGATCACCTGCTTTTTCCCGACATGGTTAACATTAGGTGTGTTATCTTAACTAATAACCTTTAATAATTAGCTTATAACACCCATATTTAATGTTACAGAATAAAGGTTCAGTGATCCGTCAGATCCTGTAGGTCGGTTAATACAGTTTACGGCTGAACAACTCATTTTGTTGGTGTTAAATAACACAGAAATCGAAAATTAATAGTTAGTTAATACATCTTCAATCTCCCCTCGAAGCTCCGACAGTCCTCAGACAAGCTGTCAATCAACTTCGAATCATGACGACACGCCCCGTTTTTATAGCATCAAATTGCTAGCTAAAATCTAAATTATAACAAAAACGAACAATTGAATATATATCAGCGTGATAACAACTACCTTAAATGACCAAAACCATCTTTCAGAAAGTTTTATTTGAAGCAGAATTTATTTTTAAGTTTTTATTGAAGTCTCATTCGACTGCATTGAGAGGGCGGGGTTTATGACCTGTACTGCATCCAGCCTCCAGGGGGCGATCAAAGAGCCCGCAGCTTCACTTTTCAGGACGTATGAGACACACCCGTGTTAAACACAGTGACACTCATATATCACTCTTTATCTCATTTCATGACACAGTTATCATGTTTACTCGTGTTAGCTTTAGCCCATGTGCTAATCAGTTCAGCTCGCGCTGTGTGCACGCGGCCTACCGTACTCAAAACGGCTCAATATTAATCATTTTAGATACTTCGACATGTTATTTACATTATATTCGGATTAATATCTGGAATTTCGCTCACTAAAGCAAAATAGAATCATATCTTTATTCACACAAGGAAGATTACTCACAGTGCTTCAACACTCTGGGATCCGCTCCGTCTCTCTCTCTGTCTCCGGCGACACTTCAGGCTGACGCATCGACTTCAAAAGCTCCACTTTCAGTGCACTCACTCACATTTCCAGTTAGATCAGTGCATTTTCAGGAGAAACTGTCTGGTCCGTCTGTGCTGATCTGCTCTGACTCGCTCTCTCTCATCTGCTCACGCTGAAAGCAGCGCCGGCGCGACCAGTGGGCGGGACTTATGAATGCGCCGCTACTATTGACTCTTAGGGGTCTCTCACTGCAGCACGATCAGTGATTGGATGAATCTCTTTTTCTTCTAGATTTTTTTTCCTTTTCTTAACTTTTTTTCTCTTTGCTGGTAGCATAGGTTACCCATGTTACATCAATTAATCTGGGTCAGAATCAGATCTGATTTCAACCACTTCTTTGAGTCTTGCTCAGTGTTACCATAATTGTTACAGCCACACCAGTTCATTTGTGCTTGTAAACTTCTTCCTTGCTGTTTTTTCCTGCATAGTGGCTGAATTCTTGATTTTCTTGATATTTCACATTTGTAAAAACTTGCTCAGTTTTATAGTCACACTGGTGTAATGTGTCTGTTTTGCACTCTTGATATTTTAGCGCGTGACCCCTTCATTGCTGTGCACTTTTTCTGCACAATGGTTGATTTGTAGTTTGTACCACCAAAACATTCTCAGAGTTTTTGTGTGTTTTCGTATTTCCCATTAATTTCCTATGGCAGTCATTTTTAACCACAAAGGAGCCAAGTGTGACTTTTTCTCCTGACCCTTTAACATATCTGAATCATGTCCATGATTTTTGTGTTCACATAGCTAATGCGACAAAAGTCACCAAGAGTCATCCAACGTTAAAATGTTAATTTAATTAATTAGTTTTGTAATTAAAATGTTAATTTTGTAATTAATATATGTGCTTGCGTGTAGTTTATATGTGTTTCATCTGAGATTGAAAGTCTATGATTATACATTATATGACTGTGATTGACAGGCGTAGGATTCCACTTAGGACAAGATAAGAGCGAGGATATGAGTAAAGTACAGCCTTATACTGATGCACTATGTTTAATACACATCTTAAGAGATATGGTGGACATTCATAGGCCTATTAAATTTGTATTATTTACCTGTTTTTACATCATGAAAATCTGTAAGACTTTAGTTATATGTTGGACATATATGACATATAGGATTGAAAATACATAAATATTATGCAATTTGTATATGCGTTTTTTGCAGCATATATGTCCCTTATAATATTCTGTTAGAACATATAAGAATCACATATGTTTTTAACAAAACTTTTCCATATGGGGACCTAAACCACCGTAATGCCTGTCCCTGAATACCAGTGTAATTTTGTAGTCGACCTAGGAGTATTTTATGATCTATAGTGTCGAACGCAGCACTGAGATCAAGTAACACTAGTATTGAGATACAGCCTTGGTCAGAAGCTAGAAGTAAGTCATTTGTAATTTTAACGAGCGCAGTTTCTGTGCAATGATGAGATCTGAATCCTGACTGAAATTTTTCATAGTTAGCGTTTTTTTGTTTGTTCACTACTGAACTGTAATGGAATGTTTTGTTCTGGTGATATCTGTTTATTAGTTAATCTAGCACTGTACTAAACAAGAACCGTGGATAGTTTTGGTTTTTCTCTATTAGTTTAAGGAGATGCTCGGCTCTGGCTGCTTTTAGAGTCTTTCTCTAACGGGACGAGCTGTCTTTCCACGCGCTTCTGAAGACCTCTAAACGAGTTTGTCTCCATTTGCGTTCTAGATTAGGAGTTTCTCTTTTGATAGCTTGAGTAATACTGTTTTACCATGGTACAGTATTTTTAATCTCATGGGTGCAACAGTTTCTAATTTACCGGAGAAAATGGTGCTCATACTAGTCATTCCCTCAAGTTCATTTGTGTGTTTGGGTACACTGGGCAGATCAGGCAGATCAGGCAGGTTATTTGTGAATTTATCTATAGTTGTCGGGAGAATTGTTCTACGTAGTTGATAATGCGGCACAATATGACAAATTTCAGCAGTATGAACGTTACAAGCCAGTGATCAGTGACATCGTGTCTTTGCGGTAGAATTTTAATATTGCTAGGATTGGTTCCATGCGATAATAATTAAATCTAGTGTATGAGTAAAATGATGAGTGGGTCTAGTGACGATTTGCTTTACCCCAAAGGAGTTTAGTAAATCTGTAAACGCAGCCCCTAACACATCATTTGTATGATCGTGAATGTTAAAATCTCTAAATGTGAATGTAACACATGTCAGCACATGTGAGAGTAAAGGGGAATGAGGAATTGATCAACTGCCAATGTTGTTAACTGCTGTTCTTTCCACCCACACATTTCTTCATATAAATCACAGATGCCTTTGTCGTTACTTTTCGTTACTGATCACAAAACTCAGGGTTTGGATTACCACCAAAAAAAAATATTTTGGTGGTGGAGGTAACTTTGCTTTCTATGTAATACTTAAAGGACACTTTAAGTACTTTGATACCACACGAAAACCTACAAGTGAATAGTCAGTAAAAAATAATAACAAATTCATGAATTACAAGCACAGACAAATACAATATAGCCTAACAAAAGTTACAAATAAAGTAAGATCTAACTGTAGTTTTCATTTCAGGTACAGAAATGTAATAATGAAATGAAAACTATGTTCACTGTGTAAATTTAATATAGATTAATCTTTGTTAAAACTGTGTTTTGTAGTTTGACTAACATTAATGGCATATAGACAACAGCAAGTATTTATAGGCTGCTGTCACTTTAAGACCGAATGCACGGATACAAAATAATGACAGACATCCTTCTCTTGTTCTCTTTCTCTTGAGACATAACAGACTGTGTTTACGAGAATACTTGCAGAGACTGTTTTTTTTTTTTTTTACCTAATTTTGTGTGTGTATGTGTCCATCCAGGAGCAAGTAGACGCGAAAGAGGAATCAGTTCGGAGTTTGCGTGCTATCTGAAACACGCCTCTCTCTGTGTGCTGTTTAACAGTGCAGTGAGTCCCGGATAAAATTCGCTTAAAATCTCCTGAATCTGTAAACTAGCAAGAAAACACACGTGCAAATTATAAACTTTCAGTCTATGGCACAGGGGCTTTGCTAGACCCTTTTTACTGTAGCTCACTGGCTTAGAAATTCGGACTCTTGGACTGATGATTCATAATGAACTTTGAACATCCGTCACCGCGGATTTGCAGTAAAACCACCGTTAAATGCCGTAAGACATCACAAATCATCGTAAGAGCTTGTATAAAGACAACACTAATGTCCCTCCATAAATAACATTAGTTTATGCACTGATCTTTCAATCAGGGATGGTCTTTGGAATTATTATAGGATGTTTCACAGAGTCTGGAAAGGTTGAACGGCAAAGTCTACCTCCCACCCTGAGCACTTTATCCATGAAAGGGTCAAGCGAGTACAATGCATTGCGAGATTTGTTATATTTTTTAAATAGTTGCCTGTCACTGAGTAAATATACTGATGTTTTTCTTCTTTAAAATCAGCAGATTTTTATATGTTGTGAATACATCTACTAATTAATACATTTTCAAATGAGAGAGTAATCTTGCATTTTAACAAATTATTTTCTTATAAACCATGTATGAAAAAACACCTAAACTTAGATTTTGGTGGGCTTAACAGGTACAGTTACCCTACTTAAGAAAACAGTTCTTGAGAAAACTGTTAAGGTTCTGAATCAATGCTAAAGGGGAACGAGGAAGCTGATAAACTAGTAAATGAATCAGGATCCTGAGATCAACATCAAAGCACAGGTAAGGAAACCATTTAATTAATGGTTGATTGGAAGTGACAAAGTGATGACAGAGGATATGTGATGATGTAAACACAAAGGCATCTGTGATTTATATGAAGAAATGTGTGGGTGGAAAGAACAGCAGCTAACAACATTGGCAGTTGATCAATTCCTCATTCCCCTTTAGGCCATCCTTAAAAATATTTTGGTTTACAGTAAGAGTAAAAAAAAAAAAAAAAAGGGTCGGTAGGTCGGTCTATATTTTTTTTTTCAAGTTTCAATGTAAAAAAAAAAAGTAAAATTTTGGTGATGGTGATTACGTAGGTATGAATTTAAACAAATTAGCATATCGTGACGTCACTGACTGGGTCTTTAAACCAAGCGGCAACCTCCCCCTGTTTCTCGTGAAGCCAATACGGAAGTAACTTAAACTGCAATTCATCGACTGGCCGCTAGGGACAGGCTGCAGAAGTGAGCAGAATCTCATTGACCATCATGTTAAATTAGCCAAGTTTACAGCAGAAAAAAACATGTTTACATGTCTTCTGCGCTGTCGACAGCAGTGAGGGCAGAACGGTGCGTTGTGTGGAGGCGGGCGGAGTACGGAGCGCGCCACGACTTCGTAAGCTCCTCGCGCACCTCGGGAAAAAATGGAGCGGAACGCTGGCGAGGGGCTTGGCGGCGGCCTGGCAGGAACCACTCATCCAGGCGGCTGCGTGATGGCTCCTCCGGCGGGGCCCAGTCGAGGTCTAGCTCTTCCACTGCTCTGGATAGGATGCGGAAGAGCTCGGCATCCATACCCTGGCCGTGTTCAATGGGCTCCAAAGGAGGCGGGGGAGCAGGTTCGTCCGGCTCGCCAGCCCATCCTTCCGCTTCAGAAGCCGCAAGAGACATGGAGTCATCGGGCTCTTCGTCAGATCCTCCAAACGAGACGAGGTCGCTCGCATCTGCAGAGGGACGCTGCTCTGGTCGGGAGAACATGACGGGAGAATGTTCTCTCGGGGGAGAAGGCGAGGCACGCGGGGGCTGGGCCGACGTGAGCTCGCACAACTCCGGGCGCTGAGTCGCTCTACCCCGCTGTCTCTTCCTGGCCGGCTCGCGGGAGGAAGGAGACGGGAGGGCGCGAGCGGCAAGATCGCCTTCAGTGAAGAAGGCGACCCGCAAGCGCAGAGAACCTTCTCGAAGGGAGCTTCTCGAAGGCGGCGAGCTTCCTCAGGCTTCAGGCGGAGATCAGCGAGGAGATGCGTTGTCGTCGCTGAAGGAGAAAGGACTGAAATCCTATGGCGAAACGCCTGCTTATATAGCCCTTTGCCCCGCCCATTTCGGCGGGAAAGTTCGCGCGCTCTCTCGCCATAGGTCGCGCAGCTATGCCGCGCCGTCATTGGTTCAACGACTTGTCTATGAGTGAACCAATGACGATGCAGTTACACTGCGTTATTGAAAAAGGCTTCAGTGACGGGGAAAAAGGGAGACTTTTCCCCATACGCAGTATGAGTGAAGTATCGAAAGGGAACTGACATTTCAACGTTTCTTTAGACATATGTGTCATTTTTTTGTCATTAGTATTCACTAAGTTACAGTTCATTTTCTGAGAACTATCAGATTGGAGTTCGTTCAGAGGGAGACGAGAGATCACGCATCATGTTAGTTTTCTTTATTTTACAAAAAGCACAACATTGTGTTTTTACTCTGAGTGTACACAAATAAAAGAAGATATTCAACAGATTAGAGTATTTTGAGTCTCTTTCACACTAGTTAGAAAAAAACGCGGCGATCACGCCGACGTGACCGCCTACCCGAGGGAGTTAAAGATTACTACAAAAATAACTTCTTAGTATTGTTTTATTTACCGTTTACATCTCAATGCACTGGCATAACATCAGTGCTCGAGGGAGCAGCAACAGGTTCAATGTGAAAAGTTTTCTTTTTTTCTTTTTTTTTTTTTTTTTTTAACATCCACTTGACTCAAGTCAAAATGACAGACACACATCAGTCTCGAATATTATGCAGCAAGCCATATTTTATAATTGTATAAAATAATCGTGCACAAATACGGCTGTTATGCCAAATTCAGCGGCTGGAATTAGCTGAGGTAAAGTGACGGCTCACAGACAGCAGCGGCATCTACCTGTCACTCAAGTGACCACGCCCTTAATTATGCAGAACTTTAAGGCTTAATATAATTTAAACGAATGAGTTATAAAAAAATTCACCCCCCTCACAGTTGTCATGAAGGGCAAAATTAGCAGTATAGTCCAAAACCACAGTTTGAACCAACTTGTAAACATGTTTTTTTCTGCTGTAAACTTGGCCAATTTAACATGGGACTCAATGAGATTCTGCTCTCTTTTGGAGCCTGTCCCTAGCGGCCAGTCGATGAATCGCAGTTTGTCACTTCCGTATTGGCTTCACGAGAGACTGGGGGAGGTTGCCGCTTGGTCTTTACACTGTGTCTACTGTCTACACCTGACACAGGAAGCACGACGTGACAAATCCCCGAAGTAAATGGCTCGTTCTAATTATGACCAAGCAGCACTCGCAATACGTCTAATAGGAAGGACAAATGGATTTGCAACGGTCACTTTGTCAAGCCCGGTGTAGAGAGTTTCTTGCTGTGTGGCACGGTAAGACGCGACAATGTTAGACATGGTGTTGGTATTAAAAAAAAAATCGAAAATAACAGTGAGGAATCGATTCTTTCGATTCCAGAAACAGGAATCGGAATTCCAAAAAATCCGGAATCGAACAGCCCTAGGGATGGTCTTTGGAATTATTATAGGATGTTTCACAGAGTCTGGAAAGGTTGAACGGCAAAGTCTACCTCCCACCCTGAGCACTTTATCCATGAAAGGGTCAAGCGAGTACAATGCATTGCGAGATTTGTTATATTTTTTAAATAGTTGCCTGTCACTGAGTAAATATACTGATGTTTTTCTTCTTTAAAATCAGCAGATTTTTATATGTTGTGAATACATCTACTAATTAATACATTTTCAAATGAGAGAGTAATCTTGCATTTTAACAAATTATTTTCTTATAAACCATGTATGAAAAAACACCTAAACTTAGATTTTGGTGGGCTTAACAGGTACAGTTACCCTACTTAAGAAAACAGTTCTTGAGAAAACTGTTAAGGTTCTGAATCAATGCTAAAGGGGAACGAGGAAGCTGATAAACTAGTAAATGAATCAGGATCCTGAGATCAACATCAAAGCACAGGTAAGGAAACCATTTAATTAATGGTTGATTGGAAGTGACAAAGTGATGACAGAGGATATGTGATGATGTAAACACAAAGGCATCTGTGATTTATATGAAGAAATGTGTGGGTGGAAAGAACAGCAGCTAACAACATTGGCAGTTGATCAATTCCTCATTCCCCTTTAGGCCATCCTTAAAAATATTTTGGTTTACAGTAAGAGTAAAAAAAAAAAAAAAGGGTCGGTAGGTCGGTCTATTTTTTTTTTCAAGTTTCAATGTAAAAAAAAAAAAAGTAAAATTTTGGTGATGGTGATTACGTAGGTATGAATTTAAACAAATTAGCATATCGTGACGTCACTGACTGGGTCTTTAAACGGCAACCTCCCCCTGTTTCTCGTGAAGCCAATACGGAAGTAACTTAAACTGCAATTCATCGACTGGCCGCTAGGGACAAGCTGCAGAAGTGAGCAGAATCTCATTGACCATCATGTTAAATTAGCCAAGTTTACAGCAGAAAAAAACATGTTTACAGTCTGGTTCATATTGTGGTTTTGGTCTATACTGCGAATTTTGCCCTTCATGACAACTGTGAGGGGGGTGAATTTTTTTATAGCTCATCTGTTAAAATTATATTAAGCCTTAAAGTTCTGCATAATTAAGGGCGTGGTCACTTGAGTGACAGGTGGATCTCGCTGCTGTCTGTGAGCCGTCATGTTACCTCAGCAGCTCATTTCAGCCGCTGAATTTGGCATCACAGCCGTATTTGTGCCTTTTTTCTGTATTATTTTATACAGTATATGGTTTGCTGCATACTCGAGACAGATGTCAGACTGTGTACATGTGCTCGCATGCGGAACACGTTGTTGGATTGTCGTGGCATTGGCTAAAAGTTTTGTTCCTGAGATTTACTACAATGACAATACCAGGAGGATATACAACTCCGACAGCACTGCTTGGATATAACTAAAACTGCTGCACTATTTTGAAAAACTACGTGCTCATTAGTTTGAGAGAACATTTGAGAGATATACATCTGGTACATATATATATATTTTACCCAAGTGCCACGGATTGGATTCATCTCGCGATCTCTATTTCATTATAAAGGTATGAAATCCCATTTGATTTGTGTTATTTGCACACCCCACACAAATTAATTAGCCTATTGGTGTTGGAGCATCTATAACGTTATCGTAAAAAAATCACCGTAGATTGACAGTAATCCTTTAGTACTTTCTAATGATATTGCTATCTTTATTAATATTTTATATAGTATCTAAGATAGATAGCTAGGGCGGGCGTGGTTTCAGCAACAAGTCGCATGGGCTCCATCTTCGTCCCGCCTCTTTGCCCATTTTCAGTTATCCGTTAGTGACGTGCGGTCACGTGCAGCTAAGATGGCCGCGGCCTCATTTACGCGTCAAAACTGCTGTTCAGAACTCTATGGGTGACGTCACGGACACTACGTCCATATTTTTTTTACAGTCTATGCTTTCAACCCGTGCCTTCGGGCGCAGCCGTGTTTCCACTGTCTGGCCTAAAGCGGGCGTGCTAGTGCGTGCCAGGGCCAGTCGCGTTTCCACTGTCACTTCCGGGGCTTGATCGTGCCTCATCGGGGCTTCCTCGGGGCCAACGGCCCGGGTTTTTTGGCCAGCCGAATAACTTGGTCCAAAGCGGGCCAGCTCGGGCTTGAGGAGGGAGTGGTTACGAGCAAAGGCGGAGTTTATTTGTGTGTGGAGACGGAGGCGCCGATGATTACATGTAGGTTACCAGCTAACACCAGCATTAAAGACTTTTAAAATCATTTTAGCTCAAAACTCACTTTCAGACAGCAGCAAGTGTTTTAAATAACTTATGTTTGTGATCCGATGTGGATTCTGATCACCAAGACTATGCGCGCTATTACCATAGTAAACATGGTAAATACGACGGCTTGAAGAAATCAGAGAAATATACGTAGGCTATCACAATCATGTAATTATTTATATATCTGTCAGCACGTCTCGTCTCTCAACGGGTTGAGACGAAGCGAACGCACCGGCCATAGTGTGACATCCGTTAACCAATAGAGTAAACATAGATGACGGTTTTTATTTAAAAGAAAGAACGTAGCCTTCGTTTGTATGTAGGCCTAGGTTATTTATATATTTACAATACTTACTAAAATATAATTAATATTATTTTATTGCTTTTGTATTAGTTGTTTGAAGAGTAAAAAAATAAAAATTGGTCGGTCTTAATGCAAATTTACAACCGGCAAGTCGGTCGGACTTAAAGCAAAAAAAATATTAAAATTTGAGTCGGTCCTAAATTGACAGGGTCGGTCGGGTTACGGCAAACAAGAATATTTTTAAGGATGGCCTTACTCTCACATGTGCTGACATGTGTTACATTAACATTTAGAGATTTTAACATTCACAATCATACAAATGATGCGTTAGGGGCTGCGTTTACAGATTTACTAAACTCCTTTGGGGTAAAGCAAATCACTAGACCCACTCATCACTTTAATCCTTAAATGCATGACTGTTTCGCCAACCATTCTTACATATTCGGGTCTTTATCGACCCGGAACTATATCTAACATGGAAGGATCTCTACCTGTCGCGATAATATAAAACTCCTCTGATATTAGAGTAACAATTACAGAAGAATAAAATAAATCGTATTTTGTTTCCTTTTGGAGTTTGAAAGGGCTCCGTTTGAGCAGATGTTTTATGCCATCATCACTGTCCTCATCAGTGCTCATTTCCCAGTAAATTCAGCAAATAATGGGCTAGTTTTATGTTTCTGGTCACGAATATGAGCCCATTCGCGGTCTCAAACGTATTCTCAAAACTATTTCATTTTCAACATCTTCAAAATCAATATTTCGATCACTAACAGCTTCTCCAGATCCATCCAGTGACAGTTACAGTCATATTTGATTGCATTCAGTACTTACTCTGCAGTAAATCACTGAGCCATTTCATGTTGTTATTATTATTTCGTTTTCTGTCTGAATGAGTCGTCACTTCAGCATTGTGTATCAGACATTGCCACCTTGTGGAATAAAGGTGAATCGCACTTATTCCGTCATCTAAGATTCAATTATTGTTGTGCAGAAAAATATACGTACACTCATACACACCTCGGGTCGTTTGCGACCCTATACAATTTTTACAAAAAATGAATACAAAAATAGGCATTCTTTTATAATTTTATGATTTTTTTCTTGTTATATTCTTTATAATGAATTGATTGAGGAATACCAAGAAGGTTGATGTCCAACTTTAAAAAATGAACGAGGAGGAGGGTAGTGAATGACGTCCCGGGTCACAAAAGACCCGAGGTATGCATTTAAGGGTTAATCATACACAAAACACACAAATGAACTTGAGGAAATGACTAGAATGAGCACCATTTTCTCCGGTACATTAGATACTGTTGCACCGATGAGATTAAAAAAGGTTAGAGAGAAAAATACTGTACCATGGTTCAACAGTAGGCTAAATGCAGCATCAGTATATTCACATATGGGTCTTGTGGTTTAGTCAAAAGTCCAAAACAATTCTACTCATCACTGTATTCTGTTCCCTGTGTCATCTCTCTTTTATATGACGTTGGTTCATTAATATTCAACATATTATTTGCATACTGATTATTGAAATAATACTAGTATCTATTAAAGTGCATATTGCAGGTTAAACATTTTTTTCGAGATGAATATATAACCTTGTACAAAAATAGCATATAAAAAGGTACTGCAGGGTTTAAAAATGTTTTGCAGGACATAAGGGCATGAATTTAGTAAATAAAGTGACGGTCTCTGTAAAAAACGCTTTTTTTTTCAGCGTCGCGTCATTTTACGTCACTAAAGGGAGTCGTTCCCTGAGTTCTGTGTTGACTCAGTGCAGAGTAGGTTGGTATTCAGGAACAGCGGTCGTGAATCAGTGTGTTTTCAGTAGTTTTTGTATTCTATTTATCATCATCATGGTAAATTATTGTATTTGTGGAGGTTGCACAAACTCCAGCCTGTCAGGACATCGAGTCCAGAGGTTTAAAAAATAAGAAAAAGGATGCTGCTATCTTCCGTGCCGGTGTGTTGTGCAGGTGAAGAGACGGGACTTCACTTCTGCATCTGCTTCGATGCATTCATTATAGACCGAAGGATTATCATCCTGGCGATATGATGGAGTTCAACATTGTAATACTACTGTAAGTGATTATATTAAATGAATGGTGTAACCCAGGTTACTAAGAGCCCTGTTAATGTCAAATAGAAAAGGGAATAAAAACCATAACACTCGTGAATATGTATATCAGCACTTTATTTTAATAACATTTGTGAAATAGAAAATAGGAAAATGCATAAATTCAAAAAGAAATAAAACTAATTTGAAAAATTATTCAAATAAAACAAATTGAGGATTGGTCCAATGAGGAGAACGAAGAGTTAGCTCCGCCCTATGATCCAACGAAGAGTTAGCTCCGCCCTATGATCGGAGCTGTGAAGCCGCCTTTCCACTGCACACGACATTCGCATCCGATTATCGCATATATAAAAGATGTATAAAAGCCAATCCTCTGTTAAAACGGGAGGAATATCGAGTGAATGTGTTAAATAACTAATGTTCAGATTTAAAAGTTACTTTAAGCAGTTTAAAAAATGAAAATTGCTCTAGCCTCTTGGCATGTCTATGCAAATTTCAATGTGTAATGTTAAATGAACATGGAGTTAAATACGTTGAAATGTTGTTTATTCGCAGATTAACTGCTGTAAAGAGGTATCTTGAACGGAATGTCTAATTGTATCTTTGGCCTTGTCTTTTGCAAGGTTGGGTTTTTTTTTTTTTCTTTCCCCTCTCTGTCTTTCTTTTGCCTATCTTCTGCTTTCCATCATCTCTTGAGTCGGGTGCAGCATATTTTCTGGAACCGGACGATCGTCGAAGAAGACTTTGAACTTGAACTGTCCCTGCATTGCACTAGAAAGAGCCTGCGAGCAGGAACTGGCGAGCCATGCCCATATAAGGATCGAGCTACAAAGTGAAAGTGGTAGGATTGTGCACACGCTTTTCCTTCGTTTTCCCTGACTGAACCGTGTTGCTCAGAACTCAATTGCGGAAGACGGATCTCGTGAAAGCAGCACTGAACTGAAGCTAAAGTTTGGTGAAACCCTAATCCACATTGGGACTCTTATTGTGAGCATTAAGGTTTATCTATTGTAATTTCTGTTTTTTTTTTTTCCCCTACTGATTTTCTACTCTCAAATTCCACTGTCAAATTATTTGGTTTTATTTTTATTTTATTTTTGTTGTTGTTATTTTTCTGAAGAACAAGAGTGAAAAAGGTATTTCAAAGTGTCATTTGGAAGAATTGTATTCATAGTCAAATTCAAAGTTATTATCTATATTAAATAAGCCAATAAGAAACCAATTGAATAAATAGGTGAAAATAAATTTTATAATATTCTACATCTATATTCCATATTAGCAGAATAAGAGTCCGTTAGCTTTATTAGATTGAATCTAAATAGGTTAAAAATAGATAGACAAAAAAATTAATAAAATAGAAAAATAAATAAATAGAAAATTTAAATATATGATGGTTATAAGAAGAATACATTTACTTATTTTATTATTTTCATTTATTTAATTCTCCATTACCCCTTTTTGGTCACTATATTCATTTTTTTTTTTTTTTTTTTTGTTTGTTTATTGGTTTTGATGATGTATTGAAACTCTGACTTATTATTATTATTGCATTACTGACATTACCTTTAATACATCTTACCTGTTTCTGATGCAGCCAGTGTTGTCGTCATTTCCTTCTACCCTTGTTGCTAACACCGTCTCTTGAGCGAGTCTGATCCTCTGGTCGCTGGTCCAAATTTAGAAACTGTGTATTCCTTTTCCCGCTCATTTACGTTATTTACTGTTTGAGAGGGAGGATTGCACTTGCACCACAACGCGCGCGTCACAATAAACTTACACACGCGACGCTTCTTCACCGCGTTTTACTTGAATCAATTTCAACACTGATGAATACAAATTATGTTCACAAATACAGTCTCACACTCACACAAAACAGTTTTGAATTATGTGCTGGTAATGTACTGCCATGTGTATAAACTTGACTGTAAACGTATATAGCCTTTAGCCTACATTCAAGTTCACACAACTACATAATCATGACGTCATATGCATCCCCACACAGTGATCGACACGGAATAAACTCACACAAAATGAATGAATAAAGGATACCATTACAAGAAACACATACAGTAACACTACTTATGTTCGGCCTCCGATGGGAGACATGATCACGGATCCGTCAGAGAGATGAAACGTGCACCCTAAGTTTTTTTTTTTTTTTACATTTGCTAACCGCTACCCACATAGCAAATGTTTTCTGGCCCAGCTCCGGGCCACACGATCACGTTTCCCTCGACCCAAGTACCGCAAAGAATGACGGCCCTGAAGTGGCCCAGAACTGGATTAAAGACAGGGGTCACACATGGGCCATAACCGGCCCGAATCTCAGCCAGTTAATCACCCTTAACTGGCCCTGAACTGGGCCAATACAGGTTTTATTATTGGTACCAATTCTCAGCCATATGTTAACCATATCACCACCACCCTTTAACCAGAAACCCCAAAAATGAGCCATAACCCAGCCTAATCTTACCCAAACCATGGGAACAAATGAGTCACAAGAAAATTCAATTCTCAAAATTAGTTTATTTAACAATATTGCACAAGCCAATAATAATAATAATAATAATAATAATAACCACATTCAGAATTGTGTAACTGTGTGAAGGCTATTTTATTTAGTACAATCAAAGCATATCTTATTACCACCTCATGAATATATGAATGAATCTAGCACTGAAACGTAAAGATATTATAATGTAATTTTACTGTCAACACATATAGAGCAAATTTAAAAAAATTAGTTAAAACAAATTTACACATCAGAATGTTTGTATGTGTGAGGGAGAACGTGATCCTATTTAGGACTGTCCTCATGAAGTGAAGTACAGCTCTGCAGCCCCTCATTTCTCCACAAGTGCTCTCTCCTTATTCCAGCAGACTATTAGTCTTGTACAAGACTAATAGTTTTATTATTATTTATTATTTTATTATTAGTTCATTATTATTTTGTCTTTTAGCTGCTGTGAGGAAAAAATTGTCTGACACCACGTGGTGTCAGACAATTTTTTCCTCACAGCAGCTAAAAGACAAAATAATAATACAAAATTAATAAATACATATACAAACATTCATCCATCTACTGTAAATAAATGTAAGTAACAAATGAAAAATAAGGTTGCTTTGGTGTTTTTTACAGGAAATGATTGCCAATAATATGGCACTACTGAATGACTAACTGGTTTGTCAGAGTTTGACAACAGTATTATGACAAATAAGACCATTTTAGCAAACAAAAACCTTAAAAATGTTGAGATATGGAAACTGTGGTGTAAACAGAGTAACCAATGCACTGTTGAAGTACTGATAATGAAACGCATTCAAAGCATAACATCTTATTTCCACCTCAAAAAAAGTGCATTTAATTTCAAAATGTACTGGTCTGTCTTAAACAGTTACTTATTGCATAGGTTAATGTAAACTAACAGTGACCTCCTACAAATACCAAAAACATATCTTTGTTTATGTGACACAATGATTATTCCAGATTTGATTCTACATGACTGATGCAAAATGCTTACGAAATAACAAATTGCTTTCTTATTGTTTTAAGAATGTCTACTAGCTAAAACAAAAATATCAGACATAGACCTATCCTGATTATCAAAGTCAGAGATTAGATTTAGATATAATTAAATCTGATTGTACAACCTTTGAATCACTTTCAGCTCAAAAAGTCAATTACTGTTGCTGATTTTGCTGTGATTTTTCCTGTCATTTTAACAAAAATTAGGCTACATTGTTCCGCACACCGGACAGGAAGCACCGCGCCTCGGACATCCCGCAGGCCGGTCTATCTCACCCCGGTCGCGTCAATCCTCATATCTGGGTTCTCAAGTTCAAGGGCCAGTGAATCAGCTACCTTATAGGCAAAATTCACTTCAATAAAGAACAAAGTGGCATCCGAGTTTCATGTATTTCAAAAAGCGCCAAAAATGGGTTGTTATTCTATTTTTAAAGATAGCTGTTACATAAAGAGTGATGGAATTCATTAATCATAATAACCAAAATAATCTGCGAGTTTTAACCGCATTTGGCGGCTTTTTTGTAAAAAAAAATTAAGTTCAATTCTTTCCAAAAGGCCAAATATTGATTCAAAACATCTAACATAACATAACATAACATAACATAACATAACATAACATAACATCTAATGTTAGGTCGTACACAACATAACTTCACTTACTAGAACAGCGGTTGTCCGACAGACGTCTTCACCCTTCAGTGGGAGAAATTTCAAACGACGCATCACGTGAATCTCATCCACCAACCAGAAAAGCTGCTGTTACCGTGGAGATCGCGCCAAAATAAACAATAGTTGACCGCCCAGTTGTAACTATAACGTTACATATATTTTTAAATAAACTGTTATGTAGGGGATATATATATATATATATATATATATATATATATATATATATATATATATATATAATAAAATAATAATAAAAATCTAACTATCTTGTTAGGAAAATATATTTTTTTGTTCAGGTCAAATAGATTTAGGAATTTTTTAATGATAGCCTAATTGAATTTTGTGAACATTGATGAAAACTAAATACTATATTTAACTATTTATCATTTTTTTTTAAATCTGGACAATTTTTTTCAAATGACTCATATATATATATATATATATATATATAAGTCAATTAATATTAATTATTAAAATCATTACATCTGTTTCAGAGAGAGGAGAGAGGAGGGAATATAGCCTTGAATATTGCAGGCCTAAATACTTATTAATTGTCCAGGGTAGCGTTTCCCAAAAGCATCGTAAGCCTAAGTTGATCGTAGCTCCATTGGTTTCAATGGAGCTACGATCAACTTAAGCTTACGATGCTTTTGGGAAACGCAGCCCTTTACACAGAGTATGGCCCATAATCGTTACACTGATCTGGGCCACACACCACACATCCACAATTGGCCCAAATATTGTCTGCCGTCATGCATGCAGTGCCATCATTGCCACACATGGCCCACAGTTGGCTGACATGATGCATGCCAGTGCCGGCAACACGGCAGCAGTGCCATTATGAGGCCACATTTGGGCCAAGTCTGTTTGCTATGTGGGTATATCACGTAACGTTAGTGTGGGCGGATATTAAGGAAGTTTATTAGTTTCTGTTATTAGTAATCAATAATGTTACTCCTAGATGACCAATGCTTTTGTCTGATTCATAATAATCTGTACAATATTGTGATCTGAGAACATATCGTTAGCTAACGTGTATATCTATAAGCTAACACCGGTCTGCCCTGTTCTCCGCTGCTTCTCCTCACACAACAGCTCAATTTGTCTCTTTTGACCGCTATTCTGTCTAATTCTGGCCTGTCCTGCTCTCTTGACCACATAGCAGGCAAATTGTATGGCTATGGTCTGTTATACGAGTATGAATAAACATTTACAATTTCCTCAGCGTCCGAACTGTAGTGATGTTACAGTTTGTGCCGAGGCTTCGGAGCGTATGTCGAGAAATCCCGAAAGCTTTCAGTGAAGCGCATATCGAAGCTTGTATCGTTTTAGATCAGTGACGTCATTGATGACGTTCGAAGCCTCGCTTTTGCCTGACTGGTTCGACTGGATGCGGTTCAAATCTTGGCGCGATATTTTGACAGATAGCCTATATAAACCCATGAGATCACCACAGATTGTGTGGTTTTAGAATAATAATATCTCCCCTCCTGCATATAATGACCAAAGAATTTATTACACAGTTATGTTATACAATCGTCATTATATACAACCAGAAAATACACATTACATTCAAATAAATATTTAAGTCTTTGTGGAAATGTGTTTTTTTTCTTCACTGTTATTTCTAAGCCATAAGTGCCGCAAAATAAAGTGTATCAGATCACATCAGGGGCCTCATTTATAAAACATTGCGTAGATTTCATCCTAAAAGTGTACGTACGCGCAAAAGCTAGATTCTGCATACGCACAAAAAAAATCTGATTTATAAAACCATGCGTACGCCAGATCCTGCGCACAAATCCCTTTATGAATCCCAGTCAGCGGAAGATTGTGCGTACATGCATCTCCACCCTGTCTCCTCCCCGAAATCACCATATATGGAGCTTACGACGCCTAGTTTTACTATGCATAACCTCATCTGCATATCATTTCCATCCACGTTCCCATCCACGTGACATCCACGGTTGACACCGTCAAAGGTACAAGACATTGGAAAATATTAGATATGGACTATAAATGCAATTTGTGCCACACATTATGTTAATAAAGATAATCCAATATTCTCTTTGTTTTAGAATAAATATATCAAAATATCCATAAAAACAAAATTGTATAAAATACTTCAGATAAAGGTTTTAGAATAGAGATGATTCATTCATTTCCACTGGCCAGATAGTATTTGAATAGTTTTAAACAATTCAAATCAAATTTATGCAGTTTTGCTGATAAGGTGAACATATCTTTTAGGAAGTTTATAGGCTATTATTTATAGGCACTTATTTATTGCAGTGTAAATACAATTGTCTGAAACGGCGCGTCACTGACAAAGTATTTTTAAAAGAAAACATGCACATCTTACCGTTTTCCTCTAATGATATCCTTCAAATGGTAATTATTTGAAGATCCTTCACACATATTATTGGACCTATTCAAACTGGACAACGGACCGTTCGACCACCGAATCCAGCAGTGTCTTCCATAATATCTAAGTTAAGTGGCATCACTGATCGTCATTCTCAAAAACATATTTTGTCATAACATCTGCAGTTTAGTTTAAAGAGGAATTATTGTGCTTCCAGCGCTCCTCGCTGTCATTAAAACAGCATGTCACTGGAAAAGTAATCGAAAGTAGCACATCTACTATCTCAATTCATATCACTTTTGTCTCCCCTGGGGGGGAGCATCCATTATGATGATATGTTATATACGCACATACCTTTTTATAGCCCATTCATAAAAAAAAAAAATAGTAAATTCAAAGTATTTGCACCTGGTTAACAATGCTGATAATGATAATTGAGGTTGATGCAATTTGATTTATTGGGTGATGTAATAGGATAATTTAGAAGTTTTTCATTTTAAATAGTTATTGCTATTTGGGCCAGTTGGTGTCGCCAAAACACATACTCTTCTAAAAGAGTGCGTACGCACGGTCAAGAAGAGCATCCTTACGGTGCGCACTTATTTACGCCAAGTTTATTTTTTATAAATCCCGATATTTCTATGCCCATTTTGTGCGTACGCAACGTTTATACATCAGGCCCCAGGTCATCTGTAATGTGTCTACTTGTTTTACACTCTTTGGCCACCAGGTGGTATTGTGAGCAAATGAAGCCTCGAGAAATGGACCCTTTTGTGAACCACTTGGCTGAAAAGGTTCAGTGCTTCATGAGGCTTCATCTCGCCATCAGTACCGAACTGTCATTGCGATCCATTGTTTTCCTTTTTTTTTTTTTTTTTTTTTATAATTGATGAAAATAGAACAATTTACAAACAGAGCAAAGCATAAGACAGTGTAATACAAAGTGTGATATTAATAAATAAAATCATAATATTTTAAACATGTTAATGTCTTTTTGTTTTTAACAGTTTCAGACAAGATATAAAACAATCGAATTCCACTAAAAATACCTTAAATATTGGGGATGAATTTAAGCATTTTTGTTTATGTATATAAAATTTTGCCAGCAATATTAGTAAGTTAACAATGTATTCAAGACCTTTGTTAACATTGTTTTCATAGTACACAATAATATCCTTTAAAGAAAAACAGTATTTATCTTTTACTAGATTGAAAATAAACTCTGCCATTTCTTTCCAAAAATTTTGGGTAACTTTACAATCAAAAAACAAATGTTTTTACACTTCTTTCACATTCTTACAAAAGGAGCATAAATCATCAATATCAGAGTATCTTGAAATTATTGATTTAACAGGGTAGATGGTATGCAAAATTTCAAAATGTATTTCTTTAGTTTTGTTATTGATACAATATTTAAAGGGGATTAACCAAGCAGCCTTCCAATTAATATTATCAATAATAGAGTTCGAAAAGAATTTTCCTTTAGGTGTTATTTTATTTTTGGAAAATAGTTATTGTTAGTGCATTTTTTTATCAATCAGTTCAAGACCATTTAAAATTAATTTTGGTTTTGTTAATATTTTAGGGTTATAGAGAATATGACTTAACAAGATGAACAAGAAATTAAAGTCTGTTCTTTTGCCTTCTTGTTTTTTAGGAGCATTAAAACCCCACCTGTCAACATTCCTGTTTACTAAATGGAAAAGAACATGCTTCAGCCTTACCAGGGCTCAAGACACATGTTTGTGGCAGTACATCATTAATGACAGTATATTTTGTGTTATATTTGATCCTGTATAGTTGAGACATTTACAATTGTTTACTCGACTTACATTTACTTGACTTAAGCTTGTTTCTTTTTGTTTTTCTGTTGCTTGGTTTGTAAACTGAAACAATGTATAACTTACACCTTATTGATGATGATGATGATGATACTGTATAGACTTATGGAAAGCAGGTGATGAATATCCGCAACATAATAAATTGCATATTCTGAGCGCATCTGCTTGCAAACACATATAGCATGCATATATTACAGTTTTTTACAGACGCTAGGACACATTTCTCAATACTTAGGTCACTTTTGCAAAACTCTTCACACAGTGAGCACAACAGAAGTCTATGTGGGCTAAACTGAGGATCAATTATCATTGCTTTGACACAAAATGCATTCAGTGACTACATCTCTCAAATTTCATGAATTCTTTTCTCACTCAGACACAACAACTGCCAAAACTCTGTGTACGTACAGGCCAATTTGCACATGCTTACATACTGTTTTCAAAACTCTTAAACTTATGTTCAAAACAATAACACACATTTCTACAGTAATATAATGAAATAAATGCTGAATCTAAAAAATCAAATACTATCACAGCAAAACTGAACACCTACACAAGCATTCGTTTTTTCAATTTCATTATCATCCATTCAAAGAGGAAAACTTTGGAATAATTTTGTTCTGTAATGTAAACAAGGTTCATGTAACAAACTGCAGTGAATTATAAACAATAGACAGTGTTATTCTTGTTTTGTTAAGAAATTTTACAAAAGAAAACATTATATAATGATACCTGTTGTCAGTGTTTTTAGGTCAGTGTTTTATGACTGACAAAGTGTGTTTGCTGGGTGAAAACCTTTGCTAGTGTTCTGGAAGAATGAGTTGATTCGAGACATGAATGAAGTGTTTTGGTAGTTATAGTGCATTTTGAATGTGAAATGAACTGCTGTGCCAAGATGAAAGTTGGTTAGGAGAACTGTGTGAAGAGTTTTGAAAAAGTGGCCTAAGTATTGAGAAATGTTTCCTAACGATTGTAAAAAACTGTAAGTCTTATAATACATTTTTAAATATATATTTTATCTTTCAAAAAGCTCATCATTGGTGGCCTGAGTAAATTGTCATTACATATTGAATCATGGGATACACTGGTATGTTGGTTTTGATCCGTGAATGGACAGTTACACCCCTAGATAGTAATATGATGCAGCTAAGTCAAAGTAATGAATCTAATTTTATGTAATATATATTTAGCTAAAATCACATGGCAGACAAAAACATAACTGTTATCCTTTCCTGCTCAGATCACACTGAGGTTTTGCATTGTCTCAGGAAAACATATGCTGGCATGTTTGATTTACAGTTTTTTACAGACGCTAGGACACATTTCTCAATACTTAGGTCACTTTTGCAAAACTCTTCACACAGTGAGCACAACAGAAGTCTATGTGGGCTAAACTGAGGATCAATTATCATTGCTTTGGCACAAAATGCATTCAATGACTACATCTCTCAAATTTCATGAATTCTTTTCTCACTCAGACACAACAACTGCCAAAACTCTGTGTACGTACAGGCCAATTTGCACATGCTTACATACTGTTTTCAAAACTCTTAAACTTATGTTCAAAACAATAACATATATAAAACTGAATAAGAGCAATTTGCTACATTCCTACAGTAATATTTTAATGAAATATATTTTAAATCTTAAAATTAAATGCTATAAAAACAATTGAATTGTATCTGTATCAGTGGATGGTGTGTATACAAATTCTTGTATTTTGGAATTATAAAAAATTATAAAAATAAATAAACGACATAAAATATTGACGAATTCTGCATCATGTCTGATTCATTCCAGTAACATATATTGCAGTGAATTATAAACAGAGATGTGTCCTTGTTTTACATAAGAAAACATTGTATAATGCTACATGTTGTTAGTGTTTTTCAGGTCATTGTTTTGTGGGTGACAAAGTGTGTTTGTCGACTGTCAACCTTTGCTAGTGTTCTGGAAGAATGAGTTGATTTGAGACATGAATAAAGTGCTTTGGTAGATTTAGTGCATTTTGAATGTGAAATGAACTGCTTTGCCAAGCTGAAAGTTGGTTAGGAGAACTGTGTGAAGAGTTTTGCAAAAGTGACCTAAGTATTGAGAAATGTGTCCTAGCGTCTGTAAAAAACTGTAATGTAATAGGCCTACTAAATCTGATGTATTTTTGTGATTTCAGGTCATGTGGAAAGACTGTGGAGATCTTCAGCAGATGAGCATCACAGTCCAGGTGTGAAAAGAGTGCACTGTTCATCTCATACAACAAAGTCTTTGTTTTCATCTTTTCATGCAGCTGTTTTGTACAGTAATTTTATTGTAATTGTAACTAAAATCATTCAGAAACATGTTTTTTCCTATCATTGAGACACAACTCTAATTGCATTAGTATAAAATAATAACAGCAATTATTACAGTATAAAGGAATATAGCAATTGTCTTTTAATGTAGATATTTTACATGTTCTAAAATAATATAGTAAGCTTGCATTTCCTATAATTCAAATGTGCATGTTCGTTCCTTTCATTAAATGTATTCTGTGCTATATTTTGTTCATTTAGCAGAATTGGCTTTAAAGGTTAATATGTGAATGTATTTCCAAGTACTTCATTTATAGATTGAAGTTATAAGTGTTTCTGTAAAAATAAAGATTAATACTGTAAATACGCAAATATTTGCTTTTGAATTTATGTGCTAATTGCATTTTTATAAATAATTTCTTAGTTATTGTACAAGGAAAATCTATATTTTAAAAGTAAATGGAGATGGACAGAGCAGCCTGATAAAATAAAAATTCACAGAGATTAACCTGAAAGTTAGTCATTTTCTGTGTAATCTGACATAATTAATTAGTTTTTCGATGGTTTAGTAAATGATTATTCAACATAATATACTGTAATTTAATGAATTTTGACTCTAATGTCTGTTTTGTATTTTTACAATTTTTGCATGATTTTGTGAGATGGTTATTTTTGCTGTAATTTAACAGAATCCGTCTGGAAACTGCTACAGGATTTTTACAGGATTTTTTACAGGTAATAACACACACTAGTAAGAATTTAGAATCGAGTAAACTTTTGAACTGGATATTTTTTGTAAATTCAGTTATTATTATGTCTTGTGGTTTTTATTTTTATATAGCCAATACAAAAATCAAATAAAATCACTAAATAACCAAGAACTCTATAGAAAGAAACAAAAATACAAGAAAAAGGGAAACATTATACAACCGGATCTTCTGATGGTTTAAATTTCTGAAATGAATCAAGTAGTCTTCTTCCACTTTTACATTTTAACATTCTTAACGATTTAGAGTAAATCCAAAATTCTTTCTGAAAAACAGAAAACTTTGTTTTAAGTATGAAATTCTTAGTAAGTAACACTTTAAATGAAATTTGAGAACATTAGTATAATACCAGATCACAAATGATTATTATTACAGTATTTCACAAGTGCTAAAACACATTTCTTGAAACCATCACTCATTTTCTCAAAACATTAAACACAAATCCAATCTTCAAACTAATTTCACAAAACCTCTGACTCTTATGGCAAAATCAAACAACGCTTTCAGATCATACACACATTAAACAATAATATATAAACACTACAGATCATTCATTAGACACTACATTAAAAAATGGAAAACACAACATCCAGAACATGAGGTTACAGAAAAAAAGTATATTGTAACACAGTAAACATTACATAAAATGTATAGAAATCACAAGTAATGTGAATTTAAAGTATACTGTATGTACTGCAAGTACAGTATTATATTCAATATTATATAGTATTGAATGTCTGTATATACAGTACTTACATACTGCAAACATACAGCAGTCTAAATGCAAATGACTGAAAGGTCAAAGAAAACTATAAATGAAAAGCATGATACAGTACACACACACACACACACACACACACACACACAAAAACAAAGTTCAGAGTCAGTGAGAGATTCATTCTGCTTCAGCATCACATCTTCATGTTGGGTCCGGCCTAAATCAAGTCAAGTCACCTTTATTTCAATTGCAATTTATACTACACAGATACTAGTCTAGTATAGTCTAGTATAGTATAGTATAGTATAGTCTAGTATAGTCAAAGCAGCTTTACAGTGATAACAGGTACATGATGATCAGTAATGCGAATATGGTTCATTCTGGCTGTACAGCTCTAAAAGAAAATCAGTTTAGTGTTGATTCACTTACATTGTAAAGACCATCAATTATTATGTAATTTACTGTAATTATTTTCCTCTATAAAGCAGTTCTGCAGAAAACAGTGATGTCATCATCTAGGCTAGCTTAGTTCAGTTCTCATCCTATAATGTCAGTACTGTCAGATCAATAATATTGTTGAATATTATTGAATATTGTTGAGGACATTTTCCACATCACAGGCAATGTCGTCTCTTGCCAGGCAAAGGGAAAAACCTGTGCCGGATCCAGCCTCGACAGCCTTGTCTCCACACCCCTTGCTCTTTCTCCTCATCATCCTCTTACACATACTCTTCCTCCTCTACTTTTCAGATTGTTTCCATCTATTGTTGGTATCATCATTCAGCACCTGTGTCACCTGTGCACTCTGAACTGACCTATATTTTATACAGTTGATTTGATCACATCATTAGAAATAAGTGTGAAAAATTTTGAGTCATTGTGTTTAAAGGATGACAACTGTGTTGTAGTTGTGTTTAACTTTTGCCACATGTATTTACCATTTTGCAACACAGTGCAAAATGTGTTTTAGTGAGTAAGAATGTGTTTAGAGTTTTGCAAAAAGAGTGGATGAGATTTGCAAACAGTGTCTGAACTACCCGAACTTGTTTAAGGTTTTGCCTACAAAGTGACTGATTCGACAGATGGGTTTAGGCCACTGAGCATTGGGTTCAGAGAATGGGGTTTAGTGTTTTAGCAATTGTGAAATACTGTAATTATTCCAGCAGAAATGGTGACGTCAGCGTGACGCGGATCACCTGCAGCGGAACTGAAGCGCGCGAGAGGGTCACGTGGAAACACTGAACTGACAGAGTCAGAATAACTGATTGATTATTGATAATAATTCCCAGCGCTCTGACAGTAGAAACTCTTTAAACTATACCCGCAGTCTCTAGACGACTGATTGTCACTTCAAAACTAAGAGTGACTAAAACACGACCGAGATGCTCTTTAGCAGAGGATATGACGGATCTGTGAGGATTATTGAAGGTAAGACTCGGTTTCTGTTTCTTCATTAGTGTCTGCTGGACTGAGAAACGACTGAAGTTACTGCAGAAATATTCATGAGCGCCGCGTCAGATTTCAGTGATTCTCCTGACGGACCAGCAGAGGGCGCCACAATGTAAATGGATTTATAAACATACTAAATTATGTTTTTGTGAAACGGGCTGGTCGAACGTTTTAAACGCACGCTTAAGACAATGATTCGTAAATTTGTTCAGGAAGACGCCAAAAATTGGGACAGATGGTTGGAACCCCTGTTGTTCGCTGTGCAAGAGGTCCCGCAAGCCTCCACGGGGTTTTCCCCCTTCGAGTTACTTTATGGTCGTCATCCCAGAGGGGTGTTAGACGTCATAAGGGAAACTTGGGAGGACGGACCTTCTCAGTCAAAAGTTCGACGTGTATCCAATGCCACGGGTTGACGAATTGCTTGACCGGCTCGGTACGGCTCGTTTTTACTCGACATTGGACTTAACAAAGGGTTATTGGCAGATCCCCTTGTCTCCATTATCCCGAGAAAAAACAGCTTTCACGACGCTGTTCGGATTACACAAATTTGTTACACTTCCGTTCGGGCTGTTCGGGGCACCGGCTACCTTTCAGCGGCTGATGGACAGGGTTTTACGGCCCCATGCTGCGTATGCGGCTGCCTATCTGGACGATATCATTATCTTCAGTAATGACTGGCAGCGGCATATGCAGCATTTGAGGGCAGTCTTAAAGTCGCTGAGAGGAGCCGGGCTCACGGCCAACCTGAAGAAGTGTGCAACTGGGCGCGTGGAAGTAAGGTATCTGGGCTTCCACCTGGGGCATGGACAGGTGCGTCCCCAAATTGATAAGACGGCATTGCGACCTGTCACTCTCTGTTCGGATCACGCTCCCCTGCAGTGGCTCCACCGCATGAAGGATACCAACACGCGGATCACTCGTTGGTATCTGGCTTTACAGCCTTTTAAATTCAAGGTGGTCCACAGGCCGGGTGTTCGGATGGCTGTGGCCGATTTCCTCTCCAGAAAAGGGGGGAGGGGGGGGGGGGCGAACTGTCTTTCCATGTGATTCTGAAGACCTCTAGATGAGTTTGTCTCCATTTGTGCTCTAGTCTAGGGTTTATCTCTTGATAGTGTGGATAATACTGTTGTAAATATCAACACGTTACAAGGCAGTGATCAGTGACATCGTTGCTTTGCGGTGGAATTTCTATATCGGTAGGATTGGTTCCATGCGATAATAATTAAATCTAGTGTATGAGTAAAATGATGAGTGGGTCTAGTGATTTGCTTTACCCTAAAGGAGTTGAGTCAATCTGTAAACGCAGCCCCTAACACATCATTTGTATTATCGTGAATGTTAAAATCTCTAAATGTGAATGTAACACATGTCAGCACATGTGAGAGTAAAGGGGAGTGAGGAATTGATCAACTGTTCCTTCCCACACATTTCTTCATATACTCCACAGATGCCTTTGTATTATTTCATCATCTCATATTCTCTGTCATCTCCTTTTCACTTCATTTCCAATCAATCCCTTAATTTCTGCTTTACTCATCTCTGATGTTGATCTCAGGATCCTTTAATGTATGCAATGTCAACTGGCGGCCCGCGGGCCAAATCCGGCCCGCCAGAGATTTCCATCCGGCCCCCAGAATAATACTGAATTCAGGAATAGCCTTGTAAGAGGAAAAAGTTTAGGGCTGGTCGACTATTCGAAGCTTCGGAGAGAGGGGCTGAACATATTTTTCTCTCTAATAAAGGCAGGAATCTGTGTCTGTATGTCCGTTTGCATTTTTATTATTTCGAGAACCGTTAATCCAATCGACTTCACAAGGGAGTGCAGTGTCGCATTTGGTGCAATATAGATGGACACGCGTGACGCGACACATTCAGAATTAATAAACTTTTAGTAAAATACAGTCAGAGCAGCGCGAGCGGGAAGCGGCGCACCTCACGAGGGCAGGGCTTATGCTCCGAGAACGAACACTGCACTAGTGATATAAAACGCACACACAGGTCTGTTAAATTAAGCAATACTTTTAAGGTAGTCTAATATTTTTCTAACATATTGGCACAGTAAGGGTAGATTTAAATAAAGAAAAAACGAAATTTAAATAAAGAAAAAATGAAATTTAAATAAAGAAAAACGAAATTTAAATAAAGAAAAAACAAAATTTAAATAAAGAAAAACGAAATTTAAATAAAGAAAAACGAAATTAAGTTAAATTAAAAACGAGATTAATTTAGATTGATAATAACGGGTAAAAGTGCTAATACATTTTGTTTCTATTATTCTATTTTCCACAACGTCAAAGCAACAAAACACAAGCTCAGACATGCACTTCGGTCCATACAAACTCCGCTGTTCTGCGCTCTAGCCAGAGAACACTCCCGTTGCTGGAACACGCGTCGGTTCTATTTCTAGCATGCACGCATTTTCCGCGTGGCTCGAGCGCGCCTGAGACGCGTGTCTCAGTGTGCAAACTCCAACCTGTTAAATATGGGAGCCGAAATAAAAACGGACACGCCACGCAGCTGAGACGCTCACGCAGCCAGTGTGTCGCCGTCGTTATTCAAGGGGGAATGAGAATCGTTTTTTATTTTTAAATCTAACGAAACAAAAAGCCTTCTGAAAAGTAGATTGTGCCATAGCCTGCCTTCAGTCAAGAATGACGATAAACGCGTTGCTCTCATTGAACATCTTTTATTGTTTCACGTGCTCATTTTTTCACAAATGTCAAAATTTTCCTTGCCTGGGATTTGCACACAACTGCGTGACAGTGATGGACAGCTTGACAGCCTCACAAATATGAAGCCTAAAATATCGCTATCACCCCCTGGTGGCTTGCTGCAGTACAGGTAATATGTAAAAAATAACATAAATTTGGAATTAGAATTAGTATATAAAATAATAACATATTAGGATACAATTCGAATTTTATTTTATATTACGAGTATCTGGCCCTTACAGTGTCTGCAGAGAAAAATTCTGGCCCTTGGACAAATATAGTTGATGACTCCTGCTTTAATGACTCCTTTACCAGTTTGTAGTTTTCATTTCAGGTACAGAAATGTAATAATGAAATTAAAAATAACACTATGTTCACTGTTTTGTTTTTTGTTTGTTTTTTTTATTATTTGTATAATTATTCATTTGTTTTCATGAGGGATGAAAATAAGTAATAAAGAAACGTGTCGATGGATGCTGATGTCACATGCGCGCCAGCTCGTTGAAGAGAGATGTGAGCCACATGTGCAGCTATTATTAGTCTTATCCATCTTCGTCATTATTTTTCTAAAATGGATGTCTGAACTGTTTTATTGCATTAGCGATTGGACGTTGCATCGCAAGCTTGTGGTGACTTTGTTTCTTCAGTAGAACACAAATGATGATTTTTAACTCCAACCGTCCCCATCTGTCAGTCGTATAATGCGTGTCAATGGTAACAAAACCTATGTGAATAAAAAAAACATACACAGACAAATCCAAATTAAACCCTGCAGCTCGTGACGACACGTTGATGCCCACTTTGCTTCAGAGCGCGATCAGACCTCACTAACAGAGTGCTGAACGCAGTTGGACATAGTGGTGTATTAGAGGTAAAAAATTATATAAATACTGTTGGGTTTCTTGCACAAACCGATCGTTTCGTGTCTTAGGACATCAATGTGTCGTCACGAGCCGCAGGGTTTAATTTGGATTTGTCTGTGCGTGTTTTTTTGACTCTTATAGATGAAGTTCCCATTGACACGCATTATACGACTGACAGACGGCAGCGGATGGAGTTAAAAATCATCATTTGTGTTCTACTGAAGAAACAAAGTCACCTACATCTCGGATGCACTGGGGGTAAGCAGATAAACATCACATTTTAATTTTTGGGTGAACTATCCCTTTAAGGAGGATTAAGTTTTTCTTCATCGTTCGTTCCTGCAAAGACTGTAGGCATCCGCACATCCACACAAACTGAACTGAGACATTCATATTTCACTCAGACTTCTTTTCTTTTCTTTTCTCTTCTTTTCTTTGATTGTTATTGATGAACAACATACGTTGTATTCAATTAATGTGTGCAGAGTTTAAGTGCGTATTAAAATCGAACTGAAGCAAAAGAGGAAGAGAAATAATCCAGAAAATACAGTTACCGTTCATTGAAACTAATTAATGTGTTTCATTCATTTATAATTAATTTTACTATTAATTCATTTTATTATTATATAGTATTTTATTTGATTATTTTGTTTAATTAAAAGTAGTCCATTTGTAAAACATTGTACAGTAATGGCAAACAGCGATACAATATTTAATTTCAGTTCATAATTTTAATATTAACAGTTGAAAAGTTGAATAACAGTAAAAAACATTGAACAATTGCAATAACAGCAATTATAAAACAGATGAAATCTATTAATTTTAATAGATTAATACATCTTAATAGATCTTATATCGTGCAACTAAACTGCATGTGCCGCAATAGGATTCTATGGTGTGGATATGTGTCTCAATTGTACCCCGCTGACCACCTCGAACATTTCTCTAGATTTTACGATGACCTTGTATGACACAAAGTCATGCAATATGTCAGTGTTTAGAGCACAGAATAAGGTTTACGAAAATGTAAGTTAACTTTAACAGTCATGTAAGGATGAGAAGCTATTCAATGTGGAAGCGACATGGTGAAGTGCAAAAATTACCTTAGAAAAAAAACTTTCGCCGATATCTTCGGACTGGAGAAGCGCATGTACTTCAAATTTCCCACGATCGAAGAGGGCGCTAATACGCATGTGCTAAGCAAATTTCACAGATCAGACTTGTTGCGTACGCAAGTTATTTAAGGTGTTTCAACTGTACCCCTGAACCAACTGTACCTGGTCTACCTGAATAAAAAGTTGAACATGCTGTCTGACCTTATACCTATATTCTGTTAACAGAAGCTGTTCTTCACGAGTCTCTGCGGTCACTGCCTCTGTGTAACCGGCCATCAGACACAATCATGAGAAGCTCATCAGAACATGGAAAATAATGTGTAATGTGTATTTGTGTATAGAGGGTCACCATTGGTCCAATATTTTTTTTTTTCTTTAATGAAAAACATGGTAAGTTTTGCTGAATCTATGTTAAGTTTAAATAAAAACCATTGGATTTGTTGATGAAATATGTCTCTTAATTAGTGATGTTGTTACATTTTATTTATTTTAATGGCCTTGAAAACAAATGCATTCAACTTTAGGAAAATGTGTTAAACTGTATTTAAATAGTAGCACAGTTATAATACTGTATTGTGTGAGATTATGTAATTCAAAGTGCAGTAGTCAACATTTGAAGTGGATCAAAAAGTTCAGCAAAGCTGTCCTAAGAAGAAGGTTTTAGGAAAGGTTTGATGAAAGATGATTTTTGATCCACTTTACATGTTGAATAAATTAAACAAAGTATAAGTAATAACAAAGTGTATTGTTATTGACTGCAAAGTGTGTAATGTTTAATATTTGGAATAAGCCAAAGGTACTGAGCATACAGTATATACTATTACCTGTAAAATAATATATTCATTGTATATTGCTTGTGTTTTCTGAAGACACTCGTAACTATTTTTTAATGTACTTAAATCACTAGTAAAGTGTACTTATAACATAAATAAAATATAACATACATAAAGTATACTTGTAACACAAATTAAGTACACTTCAATATCACTAATCAAATTAGTCCCTACACAGGCATATACTTAAAGTGTACTAAGTATACTTGAAATTGTTCCAACTTAGCACACAAAAGTACACTAAATATACTTAAAGTTGTGTTTAATACAACTTAATTACAACTAAAAAATACTTAGTACAAAATTAGTTGTTTCAAAATAGCACACTTTAAGTTAACTAATCATTAACACACTTGAAATATACCAATGATTAGTCTTGCTGCAAGTATACTTAGTATACTTTTTTTTCACTAGTGAACTCATGGCATATTAAGAGAGCATGAGAATAAATAAAGGTGTGTTTGTGTGTTGTAAAGTCAAATGTGTGTGTGTGCAGTTTAGTTTCGTCGCTTTTTCCACACATGAAAAATGTTACAGATAGTTAAAGTTTAAAAACAGGCTCAAAATTAGTAAACACTTTCTAAAACAGCTAAATCGACTGAAACATTTGCAAAAAGGCCTAAAACTATTGAGTAGGGATGGAGAAATGAAGCCTCTGAAATTTTTGAAGCTTTTCTCTGAATGTTTCGGGAAAGGTTTCAAAGCATAAAGAGCGTCAAAAAACAGCGCCATCTTGTGGCGGGTAAAATGTACAGCAGAGTGCACAGCTCCTTGTTTTATCCATTAAACACAAATAAAAGCCTGACGACGCTAAATGTGTTGATTTCAATAATATAATTCACATATTAAAGTTTGGCAATAAATGAAATGGATCAACAAAAACAATAATTATAATAATACTAATAGGGTACATACTGAGTTGTTTGAGGCAAGTAAATTGTGCTGTTATTTTATTGTAGCCTAAATACTATATGACAGAACATGATGATGTAATATAGGCTACAGGCTTATTAAAATGTTTAGTAAATGGCTAATGGTCTGGATTCAAACATTCTGACACGCAAAGTGAAGCATTCACGTGACTGGAAACAATGTGAGGCTTCTTTTTTATTAATCACGTTTCTCTGAAAACAATACGCACATTTCGGGACAAAGCTGCTCAGAGACAAACTAAAAACAAACTGTTGTAAATGTCAAAATGACTTGTTGTGTACGTACGGCAAAAAGGTCCGGAAATAAGCCGATTTGTACAGTTCCGTCTTGATGCTACTTTAAAGTAGGTCTAGTATGGCCTAGAAAATGTATGGTTTCTCGTAAAATTTGGTTCAATAATAATTAAATCAACAATAATATTTTTTTCTTCTTTGACATGTTGTAATTTAAGCAAAATATAACTAAAATATTGACTAAATGTTGATCTCTAAATTATTCATCATTTATCATCTGTAATACCATCGTGTAGCCACTAGATGGCTGTACAGTCCTATAAACATACATGGCTGTGTGTCGCTGGGATATTTCTCATACCTTAAATTGGGAATTGTTTAAATATGAGTGTCGAAAGTTCTCTAAAATCAAAAGGATTACAATTTGAATCTATATTAAAAGAAATTAACCGTATTACTTGTCTTGCCAATCCAAATGATGCAGAGAAAGGAAGTTTATACCTATTGAGAGAAAAATGAGACTCCTTTTATATAGAAAAGGCTAAAGGGGCCTTCATTAGATCTAGGGCCAAATGGCTAGAAGCCGGAGAAAAAAACTCAAAAACTTAAAAACATTTCCTCTTTGCATATTAATGACACTATTATATCAGATGACAAAAGAATCTCAAACTTTGTTTCAGACATTTACCAAAAACTATACACATCATCTTTTAACCCTGATTCAAGTGATTTATTTTTTTAACAAGATACGACCTTTCACTCCTTGTATAAGTATAGATAACAAAAACCTTTGTGAGGAGGAAATGTCATTGAAAGAATTAGATGATATCATTAAAATGCCCAGGACCCGATGGTTTACCTTTTGAGTTTTTGGGGAAATCCATAGAGTTTATTTTGAATGTGTTCAGTGAGTGTGCAGCAAATGGGGAAGTTACAGAATCTATGAAACAACAGGGAGTAATTACACTAATCCCAAAACCTAATAAAGACATTTTGCACTTAGACAACTGGCGCCCAATCACACTCCTTAACTCGGATTACAAATTAATAGCGTCTCTATTTGCCAATAGGTTAAAACCTTGTTTGGAGGAAATCATATCTGTCACACAGTCTGGATTTATGAAGGGAAGAAGTACTTCAAACAACATTAGATTCAGATTCAGCTCTTATTTTGTTTTTCGATTTTTGTAAGGCTTTCGATACCGTTGAGCACAAATTCATGTATCAGGCCCCTAATCACTTTGGTTTTGGCCCAACCTTTACGAATATGATGCACACATTCTATAATAATATCTCAAGCTTTGTCTCTTTATGTAGATTCCAAATGTGTGCCGCAGTTGATAAAATTTTATTTCAATTTATCTGGAGAGGCAAGACAGAGAATATTAAAGGGAAAACTATAATCAGATGTTTATCAGAAGGAGGACTAAATGCTTTAGATTTTGACACTATCAATAATATATTTAAAATTAATTGGATCAAGCACTGTCTTTGTGAAAATAACTCTCCATGGTTCTTTATTCCCAATTTAATTTTCAAAGAATGTGGTGGTCTCAATTTTCTACTTGCCTGTGATATTAAATGTACTAAACTCCCAGTTAAGTTGTCCAATTTTCACAAACAAGCTTTGAATGCCTGGAAATTAGTCTACAAACACAATTTCTCTCCCCATTCCTGTGTAATTTGGAATAATCAATATATATTATTCAAAAACAAAAGCTTTTTTGGAATGATTGGTTTAACAAAGGGTTATTTTTTGTTACAGACTTGATAAATCAGTCAGGTGACTTATATAATCATAATGACTTAGTTAATTATCTTGGGACAAATGTATCTTTTAAAGAATATTTAAAACTCATTCATCTCATCGAAAAACGAAAAGATGTATAATCCTGTAATTGGTTCTCTTCCTGCTCTGACTGTTGAGGGCCTTTCCATTAGGAATAAAAAAAATTAATAATATGTACATCAGAAAAATATTAATCAAAGAAAAAATTGTTTCAGAGAAGCAGATGCAGAAGCAGAAAAAAGATGTTCTCTGAAACATCGAGTGGAGAGATCCACCAGCTTTGCCACGCATGCCGCACGAGAAGCAAATATACTTGCTGGAGAATAGCAGCCCATATATGCTCTCAGGTAAAGAGGTGGGGCCTGACCTGGCATTGGCTGCGTGCTTCTGTCTGTCTAGCCAGGTTACGACAGTAACCTATTGTTTTTGCCTCATCTGATTCTCCTGGTCAAATAGCACTAGGTAATTTAACACTTTCTGCAAAGTCTTGGGTAAAGAACTTGGGTTTTGTTTTTGATGATGGTCAAAAATTTGACAAGCAGATAACTTAAGTAGTCAAATCCTGCTTTATTTCAGCTCCGTCTTTTAGCTAAAGTAAAACCTGTTTTATCTTTTAATAACTTTGAAAGAATAATTCATGCATTTTTAAGACTGAGGCTAGTCTATTGCAATTCACTGCATTACAGGATCAGCCAATCAGCCTTATCCCGGTTACAGATGGTACAAAATGCAAGATGGTCCTCACTGCAGAACAGAAGATCCAGGGGGCAGGGATCTAGATCGAGATCCAACTCCTCCCAATTTACATATCCCTTAACCTACCCGTCTCTGCCCCTGGATCTTGTGTGTTCTGCAGTGAGGGGCTACAGTCCAGTTGTGTCTCTCCGGTCGTCTAATCAGAGATTGCTACGTATTCTGAAATCAAAGCAAAAAGAAAAGAGGCTTTTTCAGTAGCTGCTCTCAGATTGTGGAATGCGTTACCCTTCAGCATTAGATTTGCTCCATCCATATCTGTTTTTAAATCTAGGCTAAAAACTTGCCTTCTCCTGAGGGATAATAGTTGGTGTTTGCATGAGCACGTTCAGCTCTCGAGAGGGTTAAGGCACTCATAGTGATGCATTCGTGTCTGTTCTCGTATGATTATTTTCAGAACAACAGTATCTACGTTTGAACTTGTGCGCTTGACTCCCGAGGGGGTTAAATGCACGCTTATCATGACGCGGTCGCAGTATGGGTTCCACCTAGGCTTGATTCTCCTGAGGGATGATGGTTGAGCACTCCGTTGTGCGGGTCCCGTGGCCATCATTATGTTGAATCGGGATTAAGCACAGGGGTTGTAAGCAGAGCAGGCAAGAGTTTAACAGGAAGTTTCCCTTTTTGGCTCCTCTTGTTGCCTCAATTAATACTATTGCTGCTATGCATGTTCTGAGGAATTAGAGACAGAAGAGTGTTGTAATTGTTATTAATATAACAATTCAGAGTTATGGAAGACAGACTTATGGAAGTTCTCTCCTACAACTCACAGTTGCTATCCTAGCGGAGCTTTGAGGAATGGAGGCCTAACAACACTCACAGTAGCCAAAGAGGCTCACAGAAAGCTGTTGGGGATTAACAGTTTAGGACCCTTGACCAGATATGTCGAATGAAAGACCCAGAGTCAAAGTTTAAAAAAAATAATAAATTGAAGAAAAATGTAATGAAGAATAGTTTGCAGTTTCATCAGCAGAAGCCAGCTTCAAGTCTCTCAAGGAGTTCGTAGGCCACTCTCTGTACATTCACATTTTCACAACAATTATACTCTAACAGAGTCAACTAACTAAATTTGGTAATCTTCCACACATGGGCAGATAGTCAGATGCATATCTCCATTCGTCACGATGCTGACGAGGGGACTCTGGATTTAGGTACTGGATGTCCTTTTGGGGTCATGACATGGCGTCTGCCGGTCTCAAGCAGAGTGCCAGTTGTCCAGTACACAGGACCTGCACAGAACACTAGCGCACATACACACATGATTCACAGCTTCGTGTCTCGTCTGCTCCACGCTGCCTTCGGAAGGTTGAAGTTGATCTGAGTTCTGCTCTGAGCAGGAACCTTTTCTAAAACATTCTCTCAGAGGTACAGACAATATCCAAAATTATTTTCTAGTGTTTGAAAAGGAAAAGAAATGCTTTAACATACGTTGAAGAAGTCATTCAAATAATGTAACAGAAAGATGTATGTTGATTAATAACTTAAAAGATATATATTGAAGCGGCAGTGGATTCCAGAATCCACTCCTTCAGTCCCCCCTTAAAAGGCCAATGTGGAGACCTAAACACCACATCTGGTCTTAACAATTTAAGCCGCTTCAAAATGTTACATTTCTGACCAATGCTCCCCTGTCAGGTTACAATTGTATAAAATAGACAATAGGTTTTCCCTCGAAGGACTTAACTAGAACAGGATATTCTATGGAGCAAATTAATGACCTTCAGTCCTTACACATGTTTGTCTTTACACAGTGGCGTAGCAAGTCAGCCCCGGGCCCATATGCAAATTTTTTTAGGGGCCCCCCTTGTTAGGGGCCAAGCACCGAAGGTGCGGAGGCACCTATTGTATCTGTTGGCGTTCCGTACGCTTATTATTATTCTTCTTCCGTTTCTTCTTCCGCTCTTGAAGTCTATGGCTGCCCATAGAACCGCTTGCGGGAAAGTTGTGAAATTTGGCACACAGTTAGAGGACAGTCTGAACTATGCCCATAGCAAATTTGGAATCTCTAACTCAATCCCACTAGCGCCACCAGCTGTCCAAAGTTGCACTTATGTTTATGTCAATAACTTTTGAACCATAAGGGCTAGAAACAAAATTTTTTCCTCTGATTCCTTGGGTCAAGACGAATCGATTGTACCATATGACGTCATTTTCCGTCATGAAAATATTTCCGCCATTTTGAATTTTCTGAAAAACGTACTTTTTCGAACTCCTCCTAGGCCGCTACTCCGATTTTCACGAAAATTGAACCACATCATCTTCAGACCATGCCGACAGAAAGTTATGGAATTCAAGTCGATTCCTCAAACCGTTTTCGAAAAACACACAAACAAATTGTATGTAGTGCTTGCAAAAATAGACATAAGGCTGTATCTCCGCAACGCTTTATCGTATTCAGACCAAACTTGGTACATGGCATCACAAGCATGACCTGAGGCAACATGCAGCGTTTCGGCGCAGCGCCACCTAGTGATGCGGAGATATGATAAATGGCTATTTTTGCTTATAACTTCTGATGGGTTTGGCCAAAAATCAAGAATTTGGTCTCGTTGGATTTGGGGCATCATCTTGAGTCGAACGATATCCAATTTTCCCATATTGGCCATTTCAGCTGTCGGCCATTTTGAATTTTGTGCTAAAATGCTGTATTTTACGAACGCATTAGCGTATCATTATGAAACTCGGTATGGGTCATCAGCATAATGTCCTGAATGAGCTTAATAAGTTTCGGACCAGCGCCACCTTGTGGTCAAAAGTTATAACAAAATTTACAAAAATGCTAATAACTTTTGACTATATTAACCGATTGTAATGAAACTGGTCTCAGTAGATTCTGTGGGTCATGCTGAGAACATAGATATCAAGTTTGCCATAGTTAGCTAAACTTCCTGTCCGCCATATTGTTTTTCTTTAAAAACCTACTTTTTCGAACTCCTCCTAGACCGTTGCTCCGATTTTCACCAAAATTGAACCGTGTCATCTTCAGACCATGTCGACAAAAAGTTATGGATTTCAAGTCGATAAGTCAAACCGTTTTCGTATACCAGAGCAAACAATTTGAGATATGATGCAAAAATGACTCTTGCAGCTGTATCTCTGCAATGCTTTATCATATTCAGACCAAACTTGGTACATGTCATCACAAGCATGACCTGAGGCATCATACAGTGTTTCGGCGCAGCGCCACCTACTGGAGTGGAGATATGAAAAATGGCTATTTTTGCTTATAACTTCTGATGGGTTTGACCAAAATTCATAAATTTGGTATGGGTCATCAGGAAAATGCCCTGAAGGAGTATGAGAAGTTTTGGACCAGCACCACCTTGTGGTCAAAAGTTATAACAAACTTGACAAAAATTCTATTAACTTTTTTTTTCTAATTGCTCACTGCTGCTGTTGGTCTGATGCTCCCAGCCATGTTGGCTGGCTTCTTGTGCCGTTTTTGTGCTTGGCCCCGTAATTGCTGCTTGCAGCTATATTTATTATTATTCTTCCGCTTCTTCTTCCGCTCATGAAGTCTATGGCAGCCCATAGAACCACTTGCGGGAAAGTTGTGAAATTTGGCACACAGTTAGAGGACAGTCCGAACTTTATCCACAGCAGTTTTGGAGTCTCTAACTCAATCCCTCTAGCGCCACCAGCTGTCCAAAGTTGCACTTATGTTTATGCTAATAACTTTTGAACCGTAAGGGTTAGAAACAAAATTCTTTTTTCCTCTGATTCCTTGGGTCAAGCCGATTCCAAGGCACCATATGTTGTCATTTTCCGTCATTAAAATTTTTCCGCCATTTTGAATTTTCTGAAAAACATACTTTTTCGAACTCCTTCTAGGCCGTTACTCCGATTTTCACCAAAATCGAACCATATCATCTTCAGACCATGCCAACAAAAAGTTATGGATTTCAAGTCGATACGTCAAACCGTTTTTGTACACCAGAGCAACGAATTTGAGGCATGATGCAAAACCCAGTCTTGAAGCTGTATCTCTGCAATACTTTATCGTATTCAGACCAAAATTGGTACATGTCATCACAAGCATGACCTGAGGCACCATGCATTGTTTCGGCGCAGCGCCACCTACTGGTGCGGAGATTTTTTGCTTATAACTTCTGATGAGTTTGTCCAAAAATCATAAATTCTCATTGGATTCGGGGCATCATGCTGAGTCGAGTGATATATAGTTCGCCATATAGTTTTACTTTAAAGACCTACTTTTTCGAACTCCTCCTAGACCGTTGCTCCGATTTGTCAAACCGTTTTCGTATATCGGAGCAACAAATTTGAGGCATGATGCAAAACAGACACTTGAAGCTGTATCTCTGCAATGCTTTGACATATGGACATCAAACTTTGCGGTTGTCATTGTCACCTCACTCTGACCATAGCACAACAATTTGGACACAGCGGCACCTATTGGTCGAAAGTGATGAACTAGTAAATCCTCATTTTTGATCATTTATCAGCTCTTTTACCTAATATGATCTTAATAGGTCTTTAATTGTTCACTGTTGCAGTTAGTCTGACGCTCCCAGTCGTGTTGGCTTGCTTCTTGTGCCGTTTTTGTGCTTGGCCCCGTAATTGCTATTTTTTTGTTGTTGTTTGTTTTTTTTGTTTTTTTGTTTTGTTTTGTTTTGTTTTGGGGGGGGGGGGGGGGGTCTTATGCGAAAGAGTCCCAGGACTTTAATATAAATAAGATATTATCACTAACATGAAGACAGAAATGGTAAAAACATTTATAGGAATGATAAAACGGCTTTTCAACACAGTCTACGTTTGAATTCGACCGATACGACTCTTGCTTTGGAATTTCAGAATGACAATAGCATCATTTCAGATGCGATGAGTCCAAAGATTATTCCAGTTATGAATTAATTATTCTGTCTTTTTTAATGCACGTTTTATTTCTAATAAATTTACTATAAGTTTCTTCTCTAAATATTTTTCCATCACGTTTTATGTGCATTTTATTTCATTGAATAAAGAGTATCCACCCCAATGAGTGTACGAGTTACATTTATTCACATCTTGTGCAGTATCTTAAAATGTGCAGACGTAGTCATTTTTTCAGAAAACCAATATGACTCATTTAAAATTCTTACATTACTGCATGCATAAGTTTTCAGAAAGCGAATGGTCAAATACAATAGATCATCGCTAAGACATGGCATTGACCATTTATGGTCAATTTATTAAGATTCTTAATGATTTTCAGTACATTTAACATAGATAGACTATAGAAAGTTATTGACAACATTTCTATTATACTTCATTTTTCTGAACATGTACACGGGTTCTGTCGCGTGCACAGACGCGCGTGCGAGCCTTTGAAAGTATTTATCTGCAGAAAGACGCGTTCGGCGTGTGCGCTGCGCACTATCTAGTGGACTTTTGTTTTCAAGCACTCAATTCACTCTGTTGTACAGCATGGGCTGTTGTACAGTACACACACATTGTCCGTGCCATCACAAAAATTGGGCTGCACGTGGATTGGTAGGCTTCAGCGACTTCTTATACTATCAAATTCAATGATCATCAATATCATAAAGCTAGTATAATTACCTCCAAATCTGGTTCGACGGTACTCTGGTGAGGGAGTGCGCTGTGATTGGACAGTGGTGGAGCCTGGCGTGTCTGTGACAGATATATGTTGATTAATAACTTAAAAGATATATATTGAAGCGGCAGTGGATTCCAGAATCCACTCCTTCAAAGCCTAACCACCTAGCCTACGGATGCCTACCACAGTAATGGGATGAGCTCAGAGGAGCAGAGGCCTCTGATAGATTTACTCTCTAATGCGAGAGGAGGCCTAACAACACTCTGGTTCAATAGCAGTGACCAAAGAGGCTTGCAAAGAGCCTTAGACCCAGGCTGAGCTCGGAGGATGGAGGCCTTAAGATAATGACTCTAGAGAGAGAGAGAGAGAGAGAGAAAGAGAAGGCCTAGCTACATCCAATGGCTTACAGAACAACCTACCCTGCAAACAAGCCTGCAGGCAGCCCTCACAGGGCCCACACTATTAATCTACAACTATAAATCTGGCAGCACAGGGTGCCACACATTTACCATTAATGAAAATTATGGTTAATGATTGTTAAAAAATAAATGGTCAATGACTGGCAGGGGCATCTGCCACTCAAATATTTCCTAAATCATACTCTGTAACATCTCTTTGATTCTGACCACTACATGATGATTGAATCAACTTCATCTAACCAGAATTTCTCTTGCAATTTTTGCTAAAACAAATGTGCTTTAGACACACACAGTTACAGCAGCCAGAGGAAAAAACCCTAAAGTTAAGAAGTAAAGGGTCAAGAGCCCAACTAAAGCAAACACTGACCTCCATAACGGCGACTTCAAAATGTACTATTTTCAATAAAACATTTTTGTATGAAAGAAATAGTCAAACTGGATTGTAATTAGTAAAGATGCTGAGATCATTTTCAGCTTATTTAAATAAGGATATTTTACTTTACTGTCAGTCATTTGACCGTTTTATCATCCAACTGTTTTGTTATTGTATTAATTACAGATTAGTTTTGTAATTTTACATACATTTGTATTTCATTTACAAAACAGAAAATGCTGTATATACAGCCAATCAGAGCATGGGAAATGAAAGTGGGCTGCTTACACAAAACCTGCATGGGCCCAAAGTTACAAAAGTTGCCATCATAGGCTTAATGTGGGCAGTCCGCTAGTGTGGGCTGCTCACAGAGATCCCGCAGAGAGCCCAAAGCTGTGGGCCTCGCCTGGGCAAGCCCGCACTGGGCCTGTTTAGGTTTGGTATGGGCTAGCCCTAGCCCACAATGCCCGCAAAAAGCCAGCATGGGTCCCGCAGGGGCATGTTTGCAGGGAAGCATACTGCCTACCTGAGCTCTGAGGACGGAGGCCTCAGCATAACTCTCTAAAGCGAGAAGCGGCTTAACAACATCCTAGGCTCAGAACAGCTTACAAAGGAAGCTTACAGAAAGCTTAACAACTTGATGCTGCTATCCAGGTGGAGATCTGTTATCCATAGGAGTGTTTGGGCAGTTATGTCCAGACAGAAATGCTTTCCATAACTCCTTCCATAAGTCTGTCTTCCATAACTCCTAATTGTTATATTAATAACAATTACTCTCTGCAAGCCTCCTTGCAAGATATCCTGAGCATAGGGAGTGGTTAGGTCTCCTCTCTTTTTACAGAGTCCTCATACTGAGGCCTCCGCTCCTAGAGCTCGGCTAAGGTTTGATAAGTTGTTAGGCTCTCTGGGAGCCTCCTTGGCTACTGCGAGCGTTGATGGGCTTCCTCTCGCTAGAGAGAGTTATCCTTATTGAGGCCTTCGCTCCTAGAGCTCAGCTAGGTGGTAAGGTTTTATGCTAGGGCATTAGGCTCTCTGGGAGCCTCCTTGGCTACTGACCTCAGTGTGGAGTGGGTTAGGGCTCTCATGTAACCATGGTTCCCTGAGAATCATTCTCAAACATTTTGAGGCCTTTAAGCACATGCGTAAAAAGATTTTTTGTTTTATTTATTAAGCCTGTAACTATTTACAGCCAATACAGATAATTTACCATAGGAAATATATGGTTTTTAACGTTTTTTAACAGTTGAGCCAAGGTTGAGCCAAAGTTTTTAAATAATGTCCAATATTTAATGAACATTTCAATGGACAGAGGCGGTCCTAGAGGCAAAGTTGCTCAGACATGTTTTTTCGAGATACGTTAATGTCCTCATAGACAGTCATGGCACCTCGGACAAAGACATTGCATGCCCATTTTCAAGTCGATCAGACTAACGGTGGAGTGGTTATAGCCATTTTCAAGTTTTTTTTGCTGATATAGCCCCACCAAGTGGCCAGTCGCCACATCCTTTTTCACTTGAGTACAGATTGAGCTCTTACATAAGTGTGCTGAGTTTGGCGAAAATATGTAATGTCATTCACGAGCTATAGCCATTTTCGTAAAAGTGGCTCCGGCCACTTCAAGCCTCAGGGCACTTGATGCTTGAGCTACAGGTTATAAAAATATAATAATACACTTATATAATAAAACACTTTTTATGCACTTTCTCTTGTCCAGTTTGTGTCTTAAACTGATTCACACACATTCACAAACACACACACACTCAAAATTAAATTTGAAGTGAAAACGATATACATTTTGTTTAACACAAATTATTATTATTATTTATTTTATTATTGTTTTTTTTGTTGTTTTTGTTTTTTTGCAGAATTTATACATCAGATTGGGGAAAGGAAGTATGGTTGTATCTCTTACAATGAATAATCATAACGACAAAAAAACAGAAAACATAAATATCCTGGGTTTGCATACATCAATATGTATTTACAAAGTCACATTTTTAAATAAATCGTCATAATGCATCAAAAAATTTGCACTTTTTTTGTTATTTATAAGTCTAAGGAATAAAATAAAAGAGTTAAATTCAGCAAGAAAAAGAGGAAAGCTTAAATGAGACTTAAGCCAGCTTTGTTTGTGAATGAAGAATTGTGCATGAGATAAGGAAATTAACAACATATTGAAGTGACGGCAGCTTTGGTTTTCATAATAAAAGATAACTTCTTTAAAGATGAAGGTGTGGGTCACATTGGTAAAAACATAAGAACTTAAATCAGCCCAAAATGTATTGTTTAAATTACAATCGGAAAAATAAATGGCAGCTGTTTCTTCAACAAAACCACAAAAAGAGCAAGTTTTATTAATATCAGAATATTTAGAAATGTAACAGGATAGATTTTATGAAGGATTTTATGATGAATTTCCTTAACTTTGTTTGATACACAAAACTGGCAAAAGCCAGACCTTTCTCCAATTTACATCTGTTACAAGAGAACCCCAAAAGAAATAATTTACTCTTTTGTCCTCATGATCTGAAAGATTGAATATGTCTGTTGTTGCATTTTCGATCTAAAAGGTCAATAACACCCAAAGCCTGATAAAGCCTTTACTGAGTTTAAGGTGATTTTTAATTAATTGGGTTAAACTGCTGGGATAGCTTTAAGGTGTTATATTCCTTTGATGGGACTGGAGATTTATGGAGATTCATGAATTGCTCGTAAGTTAGAATATTACCAAAATCATCAAAGACAGATAGAATGCAATTAAAGTTATTGTTAAACCATCCAGCAAAGAAGAGAGACTTGTTTCTAACAGTTATGGAAAAGAAATGGACAAAACACAATTTCCATGAGAGAAGGAAACTTGCCAGACAAGAAGGTACACTTCAATAGGAAAGACAGGACACCAAGTTTGACAAATTATTAATGGTAATTATTCCAGCAGAAATGGTGACGTCAGCGTGACGCGGATCACCTGCAGCGGAACTGAAGCGCGCGCAAGGGTCGCGTGGAAACACTGAACTGAGAGAGTCAGAATAACTGATTGATTATTGATAATAATTCCCAGCGCTCTGACAGTAGAAACTCTTTAAACTATACCCGCAGTCTCTAGACGAGTGATTATCACTTTAACTAGCGAACACGTTTACATGCTCAAAACTAAAATAAACTAAAAAACGACCAAGATGCTCTTTAGCAGACGATATGATGGATCTGTGAGGATTACTGAAGGTAAGACTCGGTTTCTGTTTCTTCATTAGTGTCTGCTGGACTGAGAAACAACTGAAGTTACTGCAGAAATATTCATGAGCGCCGCGTCAGATTTCACACCAGCAGAGGGCGCCATTCTGCTCTTCATTATTATTATTTAGCTTTTCACTATTAATTCTTAGCATAATAATTTTATTAAAAGTGTAAAAACTGAGCGTGATTTGAGATGTTCCAAACAGAATCTTAAACTGATCGATTTCACACTTCAGAAAAATCAGTGTTTCTGTCTTGTTTTCAGCACAAATATCTAAACCTTCTTAAATCAAGATACATTTACTGAAGAAGAGAAATGACTTATTTTGTGCTTTTTAACTTTAACTTATTTTAACTTCTTACTTGACACTTATTTTATGAAAAATGTATAAAATTGACTCCACTGGCAGAGATCTGTTTGAAGCACAAACTCACTTCATTTTGATCAGTTTTCATTAAACAACACTTCATATCTTCAGTCATTTCTATTCTTCAGTAAATGAATCTTGATTTAAGAATCTTTAGATATTTGTGCTGAAAACAAGACAGAAACACTGAAGAAGAACATTTTTTTTTTTTTTTTTTTTTTTGCAGTACAGTCATTTTTTGTCACCTTGAACTTGTGCATTGAACACAATGAACTTGTTCATTCACTGTGTGTGTGTGTGTGTGTGTGTGTGTGTGTGTGTGTGTGTGTGTGTGTGGATCAGGACCAGTATGAAGTGAATTACAGTAATGAGGCTCATGTGAGAGACAGACGGAGCAGAGTTACAGACGGACGGCGTGAGGTGAGTCGCTTTCTTCTGATTCTGCTATAAATCTGCTGTTTGTTTACAGTGAAATAAGAACCTGAGACTGATGAGAACTGAAACTATGAAAACCATGAGTGTGTGTGTGTGTGTGTGTGTGTGTGTGTGTAGACCTCGGACACTCATTGGTGTCATAAACATCCACATCAGTGTTTTATGGGCTCATCTCAGTAAATGTTTGTCACTCACAGGATATCAGCAGTAATCTGGTGTCGTTGTAGTTCAGAGTACTGGATTTACTCAGAGAACAGGAGAATACAGTCTATACTCATCAGTGTTATCAGCGAACATTCTCATAACTTAATGGGAACATTAGCACAACGTTCTTTCATTTTTATCTGTGTTCATCATTGTGAAAGTGTTTTACGGTCCCGATGTTTTATTGAGAATATAAGTGTTTTATAGAGCACTAAATAAACTCAATACTGTCATGTGATCATGATCTAATGATCAGATAACTGAAGCTATTGCGGTCTTAAAGTCGCACTGTGATTGGCTGTACGGAAAATGTCTCATCTGATTGGCTATCATTATTTGTAAATGAAAAGTGTCAAAACATCTTGACGATTATTGCAGAAAGTTATTCATTCAAAACATGCAAATTTTACAAATTTTATTTTAATTTTACAAGTTTTACTGAAACTATAGATGTTTTATTGTTAAAAACAAATGTTAATGTTTAAAACAAATTTTACAAAATAACTAAAACTCAGCAGGACTAAATTATAAATGAAAAGAAAAACAAAAGAAGAAACATTCAAATACAGATAAAAAAAATATATATTTTAATCAAAATTATAGTGTTTTCTGTGACGCTTTATGCACACGTGCTTGAGATTTACTCTAATATATCAGTAACACTTTATAATAATAATGTTTCACTTCTTAACTCTAGCATGAACTAATAATGAACAATAATCTAAAGTCGTATCTGTTAACATTAGAAAATAACATGAAGATGTTTATTAACGTGAAACAGATGTGTGTGAGCCTCTGGAGATGATCTTCAGTGATGTGACTGATGAATATCGAGCTCCGTATCTCTCAGAGATTTACTATAAAACTATATGGTCATGTGACAGAGATCAAATAAACTCAGGTAACGTCAGGACATCAGCTGACCTTTACGACTGGGACTCGTTATGACCTTTCACCTCCGCTGAATTAACGAATCGCTCACATGTAGATAAACAATCCTGGGAAATTATATAAGACACGCTGAGCTTAACTTCCGTCATGTGTTCAGCTGCAGTGATGTCATGACTTTACCAGTCAGCGATTGGCTCTTATTGTGCGTCGCACTTTCTCCCGCTCAGCGTCTCTGTGTATCTGAAGTCTTTTAATCCTGATCTCTGAACGGCCGACACTGATATCTTAGAGAATCGATGGCCAATAAAAGTGATATTACACTCTTGAATTTAAATAGCATTCATAACAATTGCTGCAATGAAATTTAGACTTATTTTACATATTTACTAAGTTAGAAATAATTAAATATATATGTATATGTTCGTTTTGTACACTGCAAAAAAATGTACAAATATCTAAACATTCTAAAAAAAAGTTACATTTGCTGGAGAAGCAAAAATGAAAATGAAGTTTGTGCTGTGATGGAAGTTTTAATTAATGCAGGGTTGATATTTATATGCTTTTGAAACCTAAATGTCCCCAAACTTTGGGCGAAAGTCAGCGTGTGTCTGAATCATATCTGAACATCACAAAAGAGGAAATGAACACAGCTTGATAACTTCTAAATATAATAACCCCATGACATATTGAGAAATCAACGACCTAATAAACGCACGATTTGGGCAGATCTGAAGGGTTTGAACCGATCGTACTGTAGAAAGCTCCTGTCCTGCGTACAGCCGTGATTAACATGTTAGTCTGGAGACAAAAAATGCTTTTCTTACTGAGATTTACTCTTGAATAAAAAAAATAAATAAATCAAGAAGCATTTTCTGGACAAGTAAAAATATTGTCTTGTTTTCAGAAAAAAATAAGTCAAAATTAAGTGAGTTTTTGCTTAAAACAAGCAAAATAATCTTGTTTCTGTTTGGATTGAGTTTATTTTTCTGACTCCATTAACAGATATTTGTTCTTGTTTTAAGCACAAACTCACTTCAGTTTTTAATATCTTCAGTCATTTCTCTTCTCCAGTAAATGCATCTTGATTTAAGAACGTTTGGATTTTTGTGCTGGAAAACTAGACAGAAATACTAAATAAAAAGCATATATTTATGGCAGTGCAGGTAAAGTTGGATTCACTGAAGTTATTGGTTCATTTTGCAGTGATACTGAGGATTATGCAGGTTTTGATTTGCAGTTGAGTTTGGAGAATCGCTGAAGCTGCTGAACCCGTCTCAGATGAACAGCTCTGATCTGAGAGCGCAGCGGACGCTGTAACATGAGTTTGGTGCTGCTTTTGTTGGACTTCGTCCTGAAAGGTAAACACACACACACACACACACACACACACACGGTCAGAGGTGTGTTTATGAGCGCGTGAGATCGAAACGCTCCTCATTCACTGCCGTCTGCTGCTCAGCGCTGAAGCTCTTCCTCACACGGACAGTTCGATCCCAACAATCAGAGCAGCAGGAGGTTTGTGTTCTTCAGAAATCATATGAGAGACTCCAGCGCTGTGTGTGTGTGTGTGTGTGTGTGTGTGTGTGTGGGTCATGGGTTAATCATTCAGGTAGACGTCTTGTCTGCTCTCTCACACACGTTGGGTCGTTTTCTACTGGTTTTATAGAAAGATGATGATATTTTCGGTCAGATGCTCTTCTCAAGCTCATTTTGTGTAAAACATGTAAAACAAAATGCAACATTAATGACACACTCAGTATTTGTTTCCTCATTTATACATTTTGACTGACATGTTGAGATGACCGTATCAATAAAGATGAATACATTATTATGATTATTAAACACTAAAAAAGATTAATTGGAGTATGTTTAATTGTATTTTTAAATTTCAGTCTTTTTACTTCAAAATTTCACATTTTAATTCAGTTACTTGCCATATTTTTTGTAATTGTTTTTTTAGTTTACTATCAAATTCTGTGTGATTGTTTTACAGTAAAGGAGGATGTATTAAAGTGAAGTGTGCTGCAGTGAGTGTGTGACTCATTATTAATGTCAGAAAATTAGTGCTTATTCATTCATTTATTTATTTATGACTGTTATGGGTTTCGGGGTTATTATAGTTAACTAAAAATATATTAAAAAAAAAACTTTTTTACTTAAAATAAAATAAACATTAATTGAAATAACATAAAATATTTTTAAAAATACTTATTTCATTTTAGCAACATTTCTTGTTTTCATTTAGTTTAACTTAATGTACCAAAATAACTAAAACAAATAAAAAATAATAAAATCTATATAGGCATTTATTTATTTATTTTAAATCAATAACTAATAATAAATTACAAAAACATTACAAAATAACTTTTACTAAAATGATAATGGAAAATACAAAAATAAAAACTAATTATTTAAAATAAAAATTATAATAGTATTTCATACTAAATAAAGTTTTTAATTTTCATTTTGGAGCGCAATGCCCACATCAACAAACAGAACCAAAACAACCAAGATCCGATTTACATTTGTGTTGTTTTTCAAGAATTCATTTCTCTCGGCACAATAAATACAAAACAGCTCAAAACATCCTCCAAAGATACGAGTCCTCAGCTAGATTATGTCTCAGTCATCAGACGAGCGCTCCTGTCAGGCAGACACAAGCATTCCCAAATTCATTCAGGAAGAAGGGTCATATTTATAGGCATTGGTCAAACAACAATCTCCATCCAATCATCAATCCTTACCAAATATAATAACAAATAAGAAAGTATGTGTGTGTCTTCAACTTCTGGTTGTGTTCGGGTGTGTCTAAACAAGTAGGACTTCTTCTGTTTTTGTCTAGGTGTGTCTGTGATGTTCTCATTTCTGAAAAAGATTGCCCAAGGCAGTGTTGCACAACAAGTGAAACCCAAGAAATAAGGAAATATAAACACCCATACTGTTTGGAATGATCCCTTAACACTTGCAAAACCAAGAAAAAAAAACATTTAAAAATCTGGATGTTTTGAGCTTTCAGAGAACATTCAGAAATAACGTTTTCATAACTTAACAGGACATATCTGTGTTATTGTGAAGGCGTTATAGCCATGACGTCATGACTTTCTGTAAAGCTGTGCTGAAACCATGTGAAGATGCAGTAGAAATGAATGGACTGATGTTGGCCTTTGGTCTCGTGATCTGATTGGTCAGAGTTGTGTCCAGATCACGAGAGTCGAGAGAACCGCAGCTGTATTGAACAAAAGCTAAAGTCGATTAATTGTTTTCAGGTTTGGTTTCTCTGACTGTTTCTGAGATCAAATATGTCAAAGTAAAACACAAAAAATCCCGCTGACCCCGAACTGTGGTGTATATAGTTACAGCACACTATGAGTTAGTATGAATACTAGCAGCAGGTGCCGTGTGACGTCCTCCAGCAGGGGTCACTGTGTGTCCATGAGTTTGTCTCAGAATCTGATGTGTTTGTGTGATGATTCCCTGATTTACATTCATCCTGCAGAATTACACACACTTACAACCAAAACCAGCAAATCAGTGTGTGTGTGTGTGTGTGTGTGTGTGTGTGTGTGTGTGTGGACTGTTAACGATCCTGATGTTTAATCGTGTCTTTCAGTGGTCTGATTCTGGGAGATGGAGGAAAAGACCAAAGAGGAGGAAGAGTCGCATACAGACAGCAGTGAAGTCAAAGCCCCACCTAAACAGGTGTGTGTGTGTGTGTGTGTGTGTGTGTGTGTGTGTGTGTGTGTGTGGCTTCTGTGGTTTGATTTACAATGTGTCCCATAGACCTTGACACACTTTCCTGCAGTTCCTGAAACACTAAATATATAATAGACATTATCAGTCCCTCATCCTTCTGTTCTCTCACAGCTCAGCAGAAACACACACACACACACACACACACACACACACTTGTTTTGCATGATCATCATCATATCTATCTGTTGATATCATGATGTTATTTCCACATTAAAGCAATATTATTTCAACCACATTTCAACAAGCTCATCACTAATCGCCTCATCGATTGAGTGTTCGTTGGCAGAATGATTGAATCAGCCGAGGCCGTTAACCCGGTTATGATGAAGTAATGAATATTCATCTAAACGCTCAATCAGACTAATGCAGAAGCGGCTGATGCACGGATCCGTTAAATCCTCGTGTGTCCCAGATGGACGTGGAGGTTCACTGCGGCTGTAACGTGTGAGATGATCCGCATTATCAACACGTGACCTGCGGCTGTCAGAGAGGGCGGACAGGTACTCCGGCGATCATGTGACCTGCTCCGATGACACGCGCTCTTCAGCAGTGTGTGATGATCCACTCGTGATCTCCGGAGATCACGGCGCAGACACACTGACCACACGCCACTAAAAACAACACTGTAACATCAGGCACGAAAATACCCCCAGTGTGTGTGTGTGTGTGTGTGTGAGAGACTAACGTGTGTTTTCTCTTCCCCTCAGCGTCTGACAGCGTGTTTGATCAGTGCCGCGTTCTTCGGATCCGTAGGATCGTCCTTCCTGTACGGATATAACCTGTCTGTGGTCAACGCTCCGGCCAGCGTAAGTCCAGCTCTGAACTCTCATCGCATTAGAGTTCATCAGCAGTAGATTAACGGACGGAGACTAGTCAACCTCACACACACGTGATTATGATGAAATTCAATCCCTGTTTTGTAACCCAGTTAAAGTCTGTTAGCGGCGAGTCCCTGTGGCGTCTGAGTTCAGAGAGTTCCTGCTGCGTTTGATCTGACACACTTTAAACTTCAGCTGAATCAGAGTCTATCAGAGCTCAGCCAATCAGAGCTCACGACCTGCTGTCTATCTATCTATCTATCTATCTATCTATCTATCTATCTATCTATCTATCTGTCTGTCATCAGTGTCTCTCCTGTCGTTCTCATTAGTTTGACAGGAGACTCTGTATCGAGCGCTGAGATGCGTGTTGCATGTCAAAGGTCATGTGTGTGTATTGTACCCAGAGGTCACATTGATCTCTCTCTCTCTCTCTCTCTCTCTGCAGTACATAAAGACCTTCTATAATAAGACGTGGATCGATCGCTATAATGAGCCCATTGGAGAGGAGACGGTCACTCTGCTGTGGTCCATCACTGTGTCCATCTTTGCCATCGGCGGTCTGGTGGGGGCGCTGACCGTCTCATTCCTCATCAAAGCCTTGGGCAGGTGAGACTCAAGCCCAAAATATACATCAGCTGTGAGCGTTTAGCGTGTGTTCATGCGCACTAGAAAGATTCAGCCCTGTCGTGACAGAAATGTCTCTGTACTTGTTTCAACTAGAACTGCATGAACACTACAGCCTGTCGCCACCTTGTGGACCAACTAATTACTGCAAAAAAATTCAAGGCGCAGACAGACAGTGTTTTTGCCATTAATGTTTGGTTTTGATTGACAGTCAGAGCTCTTCTGTGCTCTCAGGCCAATTATGTAAATGTATGCAACGATATGGTAATGAGTGATTCTTACGTTGTGTTTGATGTTGAGGTTGGTTATGGTTTGTCCATCATTGGTGCACTTATAAGACACTTGAACTGGACCAGAATCTAAAGCAGCGTCACATCATCATCCGGATCAGACAGTCCCAGAATGCACTGCAGTGAACAGATGCGTCCAAGATGGTCGTTTAGTTAACCATTACATGTGCAATTCATCAGTTATGTTGCATGGAGCACACCTCACACTAAAACAAAACTAAAGCAAAAACTTGCTGTGGCGCTGAAGATACACACACACACACACACACACACACACACACACACACATGCATTATGCTGGCCTCATCAGATCACTGGTCACGCTCCGACACACACACACACACACACTGAAGGGCGTATAACAGGAAGATGTCCTCTGGATGGAGCTGTTTAAACACACATTATTTCCCAGGGGAAAATCCTCATCTGCATCTGGACAGAATATCAGCTGGAGCATCAACAAGTCCTGATGATCGCCGTCACTCACTCCACATCTACAGCGCTATCTCTCTCTCTCTCTCTCTCTCTCTCTCTCTCTCTCTCTGAGCGGATGCTGTGAGTGAGTGGGCGGAGTCAGCGTGTGAGTGAGACTGCTGCGGTACGAGTGAGTGTGCTTTCTTTTTTTCTTCTTTTTTACTGTCGCTGCTGTAAAGTTTTGTTTACACGTTTGTTTGAAAATAAGGCTAGGAAAGTTTAAGGAGGGGGCTTTGGGTTTGTGGAGCGCTGTCAACCAGCGTTTTGCTGGTCGGCAATGGCGGGTCCACGCCAAACAAAGTTTGAGCAGCTTTCTCGAAGGCATGGGATAAAACTCGCGCCTGTGATGAACTGCTCTGTGGAAGACTGTAGCCTGGCTGTTGGTGAAGCTGTTGGTTTTGACAGTATTATGTCGGCTTCACGAATGAACAGTGCTGTTGTCATTTTCCTTGATACTATTGAGAAGGTAAACAGTGTAGTTCAGAGCGGGGTAGTAATTCAGGACACTTTTACTCCAGTAATGCCGCTGGTTCAGCCGGCAAAAAAGATAACGCTGTCGAATGTGCCACCTTTTATTAAAGATGAGCTCTTGGTGAATGAATTGTCTAGACATGGAAAAATTGTGTCCCAAATGAAAAGGATTCCACTGGGGTGTAAGTCGCCCTTGCTTAAACATGTTGTATGTTTCAGACGGCAGTTATATATGATCCTAAAGAGCGATACGGATGAACTGAACGTGACTTTTAAATTCAGGGTTGATGGCTTTGATTATGTCGTATTTGCATCGTCTGATACTATGAAATGTTTTGGCTGTGGGCAAGAGGGGCATGTTAGGCGTGCATGTCCTGAGAGAGAGTATGAATTACTAGACTCTGAGCCGGGCCCGAGTAGGGAAACTGTGCGTTATAGTACTAGTGTAATAGCGACTGATGATGATGATGGTAATGTTGTGGGGCGAAACACAGAAAGTGTGAGGAAAGAAGCCGATACAGTGTTTACTGTTGGTGCAGGGGAGAATACAGAGAAAGGAACTAATGCAGTGTTTACTGATGTTGCGGGGGAAAGTTCGGGGAGTGGGGAGAAAGAAACTGTTGTCATTGAGTCTATTATGGAGGAGGAGATGGTGACTGACATTGTTCGGGATGAAACACTGTTCAAAATACCCAATACTAAGAGGAAAAGGGCTAGAAAGAGTACGGAAGTGGCTAAAATGAGCAGATTAACAAAAATACAGTCTGAAAAACACTCTGATATTGAATGCAGTACAGTTGATGATTCTGACAGTGATGTAGTGGATATTAACACAGTACGAAGTAGACGCAGTGATTACAATTTTGACAAAATAAAGTCTTTTCTGCAAAGGACTAAAAATGTGAAAAATGTCCAGGTTGAAGATTTTTTTGCTGACCGCAGAATGTTTATCAACTCAGTGACAGTGCTAATGAGAGGTGAAGGAGGGGAACAGTTTACAGTGCAGGAGATCTATAGATTGAAGAAACTTGTTTCCAAACTGAAATTAGAATTACAAACTGAGGATGGCTTTGAAACCACATAATCTGTGTTTTTCTATGATGTTGTTTGGTTTGTGTCCTCTCATACTACTTTTTATAATGAGTGTGATGAGGGTGAGCTCTCTCAACTTGAATGGGGCCCGAGACATGCATAAAAGAGCATTGCTGTTTGAACTTATCAAACAAAAGAATATTGATGTGATGTTTGTTCAAGAAACGCACAGTGACTGTATTAATGAAGTAGACTGGAAAAAAGAATGGGAGGGTGATGTGTTGTTTGCTCACTTGAGCTCTACTAGAGGAGGGGTGGCTGTTCTCTTTGCAAAGAATTTTTTGCCTATTTCATGTGATGTTAAACATGTGGTTTCTGGCAGATTATTATGCATAAGGGCTCAGTTTGAAAAATTCAAGGCTGTTTTTATTAATGTTTATGCTCCTACAAATGGAAGTGAAAGAGTACTTTTTCTTAAGGATGTTAATACCATCCTGCAGAATTGTAGTTCTGATGATTTTTTGTTTTTGGGTGGTGATTTTAATTGTACCGAGAATTATAGAATAGACAGGAATCACATTGAACCTCATGCTGCTTCAAGCCGAGTTTTAAATGAATTAATTGAGACTCACAGCTTGTGTGATGTATGGAGAGAGCTAAATAATAATGTAAGACAATACACATGGGTACATAACAGAGAAAACTTTATTTCCTTGGCCAGGTTGGACAGGATTTATTGTTTTAGACATCATTTTAATGTTGTGAAAAGTTGTTTTATTACACCAACTGGTTTTTCTGATCATTGTTTAGTATCATGTAATGTTTATATAGCAAATGTGAAGTCAAAGAGTGCATATTGGCATTTTAACACCTCCCTGTTAAGTGATGTGAATTTTAGAGATGTGTTTATTTCCTTCTGGAATAATTTTAAATTGAGAAAGTGTTGTTTTAAAAATTTGCGTGAGTGGTGGGATTATGGGAAGATTGAGGTGAAAGTATTTTGTCAACAGTATACTTTCAGTGTTTCTCGGGACATCACTAGATCAATGAAAAAACTTGAATCTGAAATAATAGAAGCGCAGGGGTTAGCAGAGGTTAATGGGGAGGGAAGACATATTGAGACACTTAAAACTAAGACATCTCTTCTTGCAGATTTGCTCGGCATTAAAGCGCAGGGGGCTCTGGTCCGTTCTCGTTTTCAGAATTTAACACAAATGGATGCCCCATCTAAGTTTTTCTTTAGTCTTGAAAAAAAGAATGGTCAGAGTCGTTATATTCACTGTTTACGCTCTGAGAATGGGCAAGAGCTAACACAGACATCTGATATCAGAAAACGAGCTGTACAGTTCTATGGCAAATTGTACAGTAGTGAATACAGAGAGGACAAGGTGTTATCCGCTAGCTTCTATGAAGGTCTGCCAAGTGTCCTGGAGGACTCAAAAGCAGAGCTGGAGAGGCCTCTTTCTGCGGAGGAACTTCTGAATGCTCTGAAGGGCATGGAGAGCGGAAAAGCTCCTGGGATGGATGGACTCCCTGCTGATTTTTATAAGGAGTTTTGGGCTGTGCTGGGCGAGGACCTGTTGGCAGTCCTAAATGAAAGTTTGTCTGTTGGCTCTTTGCCCTTGAGCTGTAGGAGAGCAGTGATCACATTGATACCAAAAAAAGGTGACTTGCAGGAGATCAAGAACTGGAGACCTGTGAGTCTGCTTTGCTCTGATCTTAAAATTCTTTCTAAGACCTTAGCAAATAGACTGAGAAAGGTGATGGGGCAGGTCATTCATTTTGATCAGACGTACTGCGTGCCGGGCAGATCAATTATTGATAATGTTAGTCTCATACGAGATGTTTTAAGTGTTTCAAGTCTTTTAGGGGTTAATTTGGGTTTTATCTCTATTGACCAACAGAAAGCATTTGATAGAGTGGAGCACCAGTATTTATGGGACACCTTAGAAGCATTTGGTTTTAGTTCTGATTTTATTGGTATGATAAAAGTGTTGTACCAGGACACTGAAAGTTTGCTGAAGATCAATGGTGGTTTGAGTGCCCCTTTTAGAGTTAGTAGGGGGATCAGACAGGGTTGTGCACTGTCCGGTATGCTTTACTCATTAGCTATTGAACCAATGCTGAATAGACTAAGAACCGTGATTAATGGTTTAACATTGCATCATGATATTCAGCATCAAATTTCTGCTTATGCTGATGATGTTATGGTCATGGTAAACGGACAAGAAGACATTAATAAGCTGGTTTCTGTTATTAATGATTTTGGAATAATTTCAGCTGCCAAAGTTAATTGGGAGAAGAGTGAAGCATTGGCTGTTGGGAAATGGGAGGGAGGTCTTCCAAAATTACCTAGTGGGATGATTTGGAAGAGAGAAGGTTTTAAATATCTTGGTGTGTATCTTGGGGATTCAAATACCCAACAAAAGAATTGGGAAGGGGTTTTTGAAAGGATAGAAGGAAAATTGAAAAAGTGGAAATGGCTTCATTCACAATTGTCTTTTAGAGGGAGGGTTTTAATTGTCAATAACTTGATTGCTTCAACATTATGGCATAAATTATCTTGTGTGGATCCACCTGTTGGTTTGTTGTCCCGATTGCAGACAATTTTAGTGAATTTTTTCTGGGACAGTTTGCACTGGGTTCCTCAGAGTGTGCTCTTTCTTCCTAAAGAAGAGGGAGGACAAGGGCTAGTCCATTTACCAAGCAGGCTTGCTACCTTTCGTCTGCAGTTCATCCAGAAATTTCTGACTGGGCCTGTGGATCTGGTGTGGCGGAAGGTGGCAAAAATAATCTTACACACAGTGGATGGACTCAGACTGGATGCTGCTCTGTTTTTAATGGATGTGAAACAGTTACGACTGGCTGGACTGTCTCAATTCTACTGTGGACTTTTTAAAGTGTGGGGACTGTTCCGTGTGTGCAGGATGGAAGAGACCAAATCTTTGTACTGGCTATTACAAGAGCCTCTTATTAAAGGAGCTCGTATGGACATTGCGGGTGGGAATGTTCCAGGACTTGTACAGAGACTGTGTGCTACCAAAGCTGTGACATTGAAGTACATAATTGATGTGGCTGGACCCGAGCTGAATGATATAAATGCGGTGGCCTGCTTGTTGGGTCAGAAATCAACTCGTCACACGTCACTAATAATGGAGATGTGGAAAGCAAGGCTAACAAATGAGGAATTGTCTTTGATTAAGGATTTTAAAAATGAAAGAGCAACTTTCGATATAAAAGACCCTTTTCCAAAGCTTGGGTTGACACCAGACCTAAAAGAATTATCTGGTCCTTTATTGGACCTTAATGGGCTACAAAATTTAGTATTGAGTGAAGTTGGAGGGAAAGTGATGTATAAATGCTTTGTTAAGGTTTTAAATAAAGTAACATTAAATGGAAGGACTGATACAGTGTGGAGAGACAAACTTGGGTTGAAGGAAGAAATAAAGCCAGTGTGGAGGGTGCTGTACAAGCCACCATTGATTAAACGATCTGGTGATTTACAATGGAGGATTTTACATGGGGCTGTGGCCGTTAACGCTTTTATTTCAGTTATTAATCCCAATGTTGATGATAAATGTGTGTTTTGTGGATTAAGGGAAACCATTTTTCATTGTTTCTTAGAGTGTAAAAGACTCCATGCACTTTTTAACTTGTTGGATTTATTGTGTGGTAAATGTGGGGAAAATTTTACATCAGGGGTTTTTATTTTAGGGGCTGGATATAATCAGAAGCAAAAGATCAAATGGCAATTGATTAATTTTCTGTTTGGACAGGCAAAGATGGCAATTTATAAAACAAGGAAGAACAGAATCGAAAATAGGTGTGGTCAAGAGATTACGTCTTTATTTAAGGCTTTTGTCAAGTCAAGAATTGTTGTAGAGTTTAAGTATTATAAAGCAATGAATGATATAGAAACTTTTAAACTACAGTGGTGTTACAATTCGATCTTTTGTACGGTGACGGAGGAAGACTTAATTTTTGATCTGGTTTGGAGTTGATGTGTGTTTAATATTTATGCTGTTATGATTGAATAAAGTTTGTCATTAAAATCAAAATCTCTCTCTCTCTCTAGACAGGAGACTCCTTTTTCCATTTTTGGCTGAACCTTTAGCTGAAGAGCATGTGTGTTCATGAAGGTGAATGATTATTTGTCTAAAGCTGCTCTTCCCTTCACGAATCCCTCTGGAATGAGCTTCAGTCTGGGCTTCAGAAGATGCGCTTCTGTTCATTGATTGATCTGAACCTGTAAGCTCTGGCTCAATCCATCACCGTAACCGCCTTCTGAACCACCGGAGGAGGAAATTCTCCTTTAAACCGACACGTGACTCTTCACACGTATGTTTAATGTGTGTGAGCCGGAGTCTGTTTGTCTGCAGATGATCTATTGGATGTTTCTTGAGGGTTTTGACCCGTCAGTCACGACCTCAGAGATGAGTCTGCAGTGGATTCTGGGATTTGTTTGATTGATGGACAAACGTCAGTGTTTGCTTTCATTTTGAATGAGGCAAGAGTTACTTTATATTTTGAGTCAGTCCTCACTAGTGACGAGTGTTGAAGTGTGTGCAGCGCTTCAGATCATGTGATGCTGAGGAGATGAGCTGCTGCTTACTAGATGATCACATGCTCCATTTTCACCAGAAAACAGCTGAAGAAATCCTGCAGACCTGAAGATCACCGAGATCACAGCAGACAGGAGGAAACCCCTAAAAACTAACATCCTAGCAACTGCATAGTAACACCCCAACAACCACCAGCGTCATCATAGTTACACCTTAGCAACCACATACAACAGCATAGTAACGCCCTAGCAACCACCCATAACAACCACATGTTCTTGATTGTACAGTGATTTTAACTGTTTCATTACTAAACAATGAATACACTAAAACACACACTCTCTCACACACACACTCACATATACACTCTCATGCTCAAACACACACACACACACACACACACACACACACACACACACACACACAGGTGTGTTTTGCTGTCTCAGTGAGGTCTCTCCATAGGCGTAATGGTTTTTATACTGTACATTCTCTCCTCCTACACTTCCTCTACTCCTAACCCTAACCATCACTGTCTGCATTCTTACATTTATAATAAAACATTGTTTAGTGTGTTTTTAAAGCTATTTTAAATATGAAGACTCATGAAATGTCCTCATATTTCATGTTTACATCGTAATATCAGTGTAATACCCATGACATTATACACATTTGTGTCCTCATAAATCATGAAAACACACACACACATAAACACACACACACACACACACACACACATGTTTGTTTTTGTGAATTGTGGGGACTTTCCATAGACTTCAATGCATTTTACACTGAACAAACTGTACATTCTATCCCCCTACCCTGCCCCTACCCCTAAACCTAACCCTCACAGGAAACTGTGCAAACTTTTACTTTTTCACAAAAACTCATTCTATATGATTTATAAACCCATTTACATTGTGGGGACCGCTGGCTGGTCCCCACGATGTAGGTGAACTCAGGTTTATATTACATCATGGGGACATTTGGTCCCCACAATGTAATATAAACAAAAGCACACACACTCACACACACACACACACACACACACACACACTCTCACACACACACACACACACACGACGACAGTGTTGGGCAGAAGTGGAACAGCGTGAGTCTAAAATAGCAGCTGGATCTGTATGATGTTATTTACTCAGCATGAGCCAAAATCCCTGCGGAATGTTTTTAGTCCGTGTTTAAATCCAAAGCTGCGAGATATTCCGGATCTTCCAGAGTTAACAGCAGGAGCGCCGGGGCTGAACCCGAGCGCCTGGATCAGTGGATCAGCTGACAGTGACGGACACACGCGTCTGTAGGTCACCGAGAGACCAGAGCCTCAGAAAACCGGCCAATCACAGAAGGACTGAACACACACACACACACACACACACACACACACACACGGCTGATTAACTCTGGGAACCGCTGGAGAGTGTGATCAGATCAGATCTGACTCTCATTCACAGTCCTGCTGGATCAGTTTCTCTTTAACAGAAAACCACAGAATGAAAGTCCGGCCTTTATTACATTCAGATCAACGATTCCCGAGTGTTTTTGTCATTCTGAGATTTTAAGTTAATATTTCAATCATTTAACAACACATGTGCATGTTCATGGTTGCACGTCCTGATATTGCTGAGTTAGATGCGTTACATGTTTTGTTGATCCTGGAACAACATTACAGTCTGAAATTGTAGTCTTAACCCCCTAAACCTAACCCTAAAATCAAATAAAGTGATCCCAAAAATCAGAGGGAAAAGATGGATGAATAACACTGATGTAGAAGCACCAATTCATGATTTTAAGCCTAAACCTGACATAATCTGTAAACTTGTCCCTCAAATCTGATTGGTTGATTTGAATGTTGTTCCAGCATCAACAAACATGTTGAACTCAGCAATATCAGGTTATGCATCACGGATCTGATATCAGTTAATGGTCACGTGACATGCAGCTAAACTAATAAAATATATTATTTTACCGTTCTTCTCTGTGTTTGCGATGCTCTTCATCGGTGCGGTGACAGCTGAGAGCAGACGAGCGGTCAGTCGCTGTCAGGCCGCATCAGACGTCTGCAGGAACACCTGATGTCTGCAGAGCGGGAAGACGTTTCATTGGCTGATGCCTGAACACTAAACAACAACAACAACAACAACACAGCAGCGGCGTTAGCAACAGAGACAGACTGTCAAATTCACTGACCAATTCTGTGTGTGTGTGTGTGTGTGTGTGTGTGTGTGTGTGTGTGTGTGTGTGCTTTTGTTTATATTACATTGTGGGGACCAAATGTCCCCATGATGTAATATAAACCTGAGTTCACCTACATCGTGGGGACCAGCCAGCGGTCCCCACAATGTAAATGGGTTTATAAATCATATAGAATGAGTTTTTGTGAAAAAGTAAAAGTTTGCACAGTTTCCTGTGAGGGTTAGGTTTAGGGGTAGGGGCAGGGTAGGGGGATAGAATGTACAGTTTGTTCAGTGTAAAATGCATTGAAGTCTATGGAAAGTCCCCACAATTCACAAAAACAAACATGTGTGTGTGTGTGAGTGTGTGCTCTGGGTGAATCTGTTGCTATGAGGTTGCTAAGTGTTTTCTTCCTGTCTGGTCTGTAGGGATTTTTGCATCCAGCAGGTGAAGGGCTGCATCTGTAAAGCGTGACTTTACTCGGTAACGTCTGTCAGATAGTTTCAGATGTTCTTCAGGGTTGAAGATTTTAGTTTTGTTGTTCTTGAAGAGATTTCAGGGCTCTGACTGCATTTATTTGTTCATGTTCGTCGGTTTTTACTGTTACTGTTAAACATCATGTGATTGATGAACACTTTTTGTTTTTATACAGTAGCAGCATCTCTCTGTCTGTGTCTGTAGGAAAGGAACTCTTCTGGCCAATAATGCTCTGGCTCTGATCGCTGCGCTCCTATTGGCTCTGGGAGAGACGGCCGGATCCTTTGAGATGCTCATCATTGGTCGGTTTATCATCGGCATGGATTCAGGTCAGTCCTGATTGGCTCTGAAAGAAAGTATCGAATAATCAGCCAATCACAGTGAAACAGCTCATGAGATTTCTGTAATATCTGTTGTATATAAATACATTAGTGCAGTCAAATCGATGAATCGCATCTAATATAAAAGTTTATTCATATAATGTGTGTGTGTGTGTGTGTGGTCAGGTGTGTCTCTCAGCGTGTTGCCCATGTATCTGGGTGAGATCTCTCCTCGGCAGGTCCGGGGCTCCATCGGTCAGTTTCACGCCATCTTCATCTGTCTGGGTGTTTTCATCGGGCAGGTGCTCGGACTGCCTGAGATATTCGGACAGGCGAGTCTACAGACGTGTGTGTGTCTGATAAAAGTGACTTTTGCAGGTCTAGAAATCACACTTTTAAAATGTACATATATATGCGCCCTCATAAGATCTTGATTTGTAGTATTTTTAACTGATTTTTCAAGCTTGTTTTGTCTGATTTGAATCATCTGAAGTCTTCGGCTGGTTTAGAGGGAGTCTGGAGCTCCGTGTCGTGTGCGATCGGACAGCTGTTTCTGTCGGGGTCGTGATCTGAATCCGGCTCTTGTCCGTCCACATGATTGTCCAGCATGTCCAAAAGCATGTCGTGATCTGCGGTGTCAAACGCAGCAGTGACCGTCTGCCACCGTCTGACCTGAAGACGTCTGCGGCCGCCGGCGGTGTGACGCGAGCATCAGATGATGCCTGTGACTGTGTGTTCTGTCTGTCTGAAGGATTTGTTCTCTTCCACAAGCATTAAACTACTACAAATCAAGATCTTTCTAATTTTATTCACATCCTCAACACAACCAGGATTCACGCATTGGAAAACCTGGATTAATGAGGAAGAATCATTTTAAAAGTGTGAATTGTAGCCCTGCAAAAGTCAAGGAAAATACACCTTGTGATCGATTATTTATAATGAATGCATTTATCATGTATTTCTCCTTTCATTTGGTGGATTGAAGGTATTTTTAATCTTATACATTAAAACAGAACTTTATCAATGGCCACTTTGTTAGGTACACCTTTTCAACAGCTGGTTAACGCAGATGCGTGGCACGGTTGTTGGTGTCAGACGGGCTGGTCTTTATTTCAGAAGATGCTGATCTACTGGGATTTTCATACACAGCCATCTCTAGGGTTTACAGCGAAATAGAGAAAATATAATGATAGTTTAAAAATCCTCAAATGCATTACTGTAATCTTTCTTTCCTTAGAACATGTCGCTCTTAAAACTTATGGAGTTATCGGTCAAATCGGTTGACCTTCATCCTCCGGTCATATCACCTGTGTGGGGCTGAACCTCAGACACGTCTCTCTGAACGTCTCCTCTGCTCTGATGTACTTTTGCAGGAAAGCAGATGGAACTTCCTGTTTGCTTTCTTGGCATTTCCTGCCCTGCTGCAGCTGTGTGTTCTGCCGTTTCTACCCGAGAGTCCGAGATTTCTACTAATGGAACGCCGGGATGAGGTGGGAGCAGAAAAAGGTGAAAATGAGTTCATTAAGCAAATTTATTCTTTTATAACTCATCATCAAGGTCAGTATGAGGAGGTTTGGACTCTTAAAACAGTCTGAGATCAAATGTTCTTCTGCTTTGTTTTAGTTATTGTGGTTTTCTGTGTCCATGATGTGATAAAGTGTGTTCAGAATGAGACAGAATGAGGCTGAGCACATCATCATATCACAACATCACATCACATCATCACATCACCATCACATCACATTATCACATCACACGATCACTACATCATCACATCACTTCATCATCACTTCATCATCACATCATCATCACTTCATCATCACATCACATGACAAAAACATCATCACATCACACTATCATATCACATCACAACATCACCATCACATCACATTATCACATCACACGATCACTACATCATCACATCATCATCACTTCATCATCACATCATCATCACTTCATCATCACATCATCATCACATCACACGATCACTTCTTCATCACATCATCATCACTTCATCATCACATCATCATCACATCACACGATCACTTCTTCATCACATCATCATCACTTCATCATCACATCATCGTCACATCACACTATAACATCATCACATCATTGCACATCACACAATCACTTCATCACATCAAATCACACAATCACTTCATCATCGCATCACCATCACATGACAAAAACATCATCACATCACACTATCATATCACATCACATTAGGCTTGTTCGACTTGATGCAGCGCCGCAAAGACCGATCGGCGGCTGACTTGAAGCAGTGCATGCCGGTAAGTAATGTTGTCCGACTTGAGACAGCGCTGAAGTCATGTGACTGTGACGTATGGCTTTAAAGTACCGCGAGAGCGATTCGAGATCAGCCGCCTGAGTTAGCCAGCGCAGATTCTCAAGAGGAGCTGCACGAGCGCTGATGACGACACAGCTGTTTCATGATTGGCCGGATTCACCGCATGACAACGATCACGTGTGTTTCGTGTTTATTGTCACGCCATCAGCTCCACTAATGCTCAAAAATCTGTGTTTTTATAACAGTTAAAGCTCTTTTCATGTAGTCGCGATGTTGTATTGTCATGTTTATCAAAATAAAACGGATAAAAAACAAAGACCCCACTACATTGTTATTTAAATAACATATGCTTATGTTGAACTTTATTCTTGTAAAAACAGACGCTGTAAGCAGTACATAAAGTTTTGAATGAAAAGGTCTCTGAAACATCAGTGTATTAGTCAAATATTGCATTTACTTCACTTCAGCTGTGATAAAGTATGCAAACCGATGCAAACGCAGCGCAAGCGTCACTACGGGAAGCAGAAAGTGTCCGACTTCACGTCTCCGTTTTCAGCTCCTCCCCGCCTGCACGCGGCTAATCTCGCCGATTGGTTACATCCAGCCGCAGCCGATGTCGAACACACCTATTATCACACCACACTATAACATCATCGTCACCATCACATCACAACATCATCATATCACACGATCACTTCATCACCACATCATCATCACTTCATCACATCACACGATCACTTCATCATCACATCATCACATCATCACATCACACGATCACTTCATCATATCACTTCATCATCACATCATCATTACATCACACTATCACATCATCATCACATCACACGATCACATCATCATTATATCACACTATCACATCATCACATCACATTATCACATCACACGATCACTTCATCATCACATCATCATCACATCATCATCACTTCATCATCACATCATCATCACATCATCATCACTTCATCATCACATCATCATCACTTCATCATCACATCATCATCACTTCATCATCACATCACACAATCACTTCATCATCACATCACACTATCACATCACATAATCACTTCATCATCACATCATCATCACATCACACAATCACTTCATCATCACATCACATAATCACTTCATCATCACATCATCATCACATCATCATCACATCACACAATCACTTCATCATCACATCATCATCACATCACACAATCACTTCATCATCACATCACTTCATCAGCACATCATCACTTCATCATCACTTCATCATCACATCATCATCACTTCATCATCACATCATCATCACTTCATCATCACTTCATCATCACTTCATCATCACATCATCATCACTTCATCATCACATCACTTCATCATCACATCACTTCATCAGCACATCATCACTTCATCATCACTTCATCATCACATCATCATCACTTCATCATCACATCATCATCACTTCATCATCACTTCATCATCACTTCATCATCACATCATCATCACTTCATCATCACATCACTTCATCATCACATCATCATCACATCACACGATCACATCATCATCACTTCATCATCACATCATCATCACTTCATCATCACTTCATCATCACTTCATCATCACATCATCATCACTTCATCATCACATCACACAATCACTTCATCATCACATCACACTATCACATTACATAATCACTTCATCATCACATCATTATCACATCATCATCACATCACACGATCACTTCATCATCACATCACACTATCACATCACATAATCACTTCATCATCACATCATCATCACATCATCATCACATCACACGATCACATCATCACATCACTTCATCAGCACATCATCATCACTTCATCATCACATCACATCATCACTTCATCATGACATCACACAATCACTTCATCACATCATCATCACATCATCATCACTTCATCATCACATCACATCATCACTTCATCATGACATCACACAATCACTTCATCACATCATCATCACATCACATAATCACTTCATCATCACATCACATCATCACTACATCATCACATCACACAATCACTTCATCATCACATCACACTATCACATCACATAATCACTTCATCATCACATCATCATCACATCACACGATCACTTCATCACATCACACTATCACATCACATAATCACTTCATCATCACATCATCATCACATCACACAATCACTTCATCATCACATCACTTCATCAGCACATCATCACTTCATCATCACTTCATCATCACATCATCATCACTTCATCATCACATCATCATCACTTCATCACATCATCATCACTTCATCATCACATCACACGATCACATCATCACATCACTTCATCAGCACATCATCATCACTTCATCAGCACATCATCATCACTTCATCATCACATCATCATCACTTCATCATCACATCATCATCACTTCATCATCACATTATCATCACATCACATGATCACATCATCACATCACTTCATCATCACATCATCATCACTTCATCATCACATCATCATCACATCATCATCACATCACACGATCACATCATCACATCACTTCATCAGCACATCATCATCACTTCATCATCACATCACATCATCACTTCATCATGACATCACACAATCACTTCATCACATCATCATCACATCACATAATCACTTCATCATCACATCACATAATCACTTCATCATCACATCATCATCACATCATCATCACATCACATAATCACTTCATCATCACATCATCATCACATCATCATCACATCACACAATCACTTCATCATCACATCACACGATCACTTCATCATCACATCACACTATCACATCACATAATCACTTCATCATCACATCATCATCACATCACACAATCACTTCATCATCACATCACTTCATCAGCACATCATCACTTCATCATCACTTCATCATCACATCATCACTTCATCATCACTTCATCATCACATCATCATCACTTCATCATCACATCACACGATCACATCATCACATCACTTCATCAGCACATCATCATCACTTCATCATCACATCATCATCACTTCATCATCACATCATCATCACTTCATCATCACATCATCATCACATCACATGATCACATCATCACATCACTTCATCATCACATCATCATCACTTCATCATCACATCATCATCACTTCATCATCACATCATCATCACATCACACGATCACATCATCACATCACTTCATCAGCACATCATCATCACTTCATCATCACATCACATCATCACTTCATCATGACATCACACAATCACTTCATCACATCATCATCACATCACATAATCACTTCATCATCACATCACATAATCACTTCATCATCACATCATCACATCATCATCACATCACACAATCACTTCATCATCACATCACTTCATCAGCACATCATCACTTCATCATCACTTCATCATCACATCATCATCACTTCATCATCACATCACACGATCACATCATCACATCACTTCATCAGCACATCATCATCACTTCATCATCACATCATCATCACTTCATCATCACATCATCATCACTTCATCATCACATCATCATCACATCATCATCACATCACACGATCACATCATCACATCACTTCATCATCACATCATCATCACTTCATCATCACATCATCATCACTTCATCATCACATCATCATCATCATCACATCACACGATCACATCATCACATCACTTCATCAGCACATCATCATCACTTCATCATCACATCACATCATCACTTCATCATGACATCACACAATCACTTCATCACATCATCATCACATCACATAATCATCATCACATCACATCATCACTTCATCATCACATCACACAATCACTCATCATCACATCACACTATCACATCACATAATCACTTCATCATCACATCATCATCACATCACACGATCACTTCATCATCACATCACACTATCACATCACATAATCACTTCATCATCACATCATCATCACATCATCATCACATCACACAATCACTTCATCATCACATCACACAATCACTTCATCACATCATCATCACATCACATAATCACTTCATCATCACATCACATCATCACTTCATCATCACATCACACAATCACTTCATCATCACATCACACTATCACATCACATAATCACTTCATCATCACATCATCATCACATCACACAATCACTTCATCATCACATCATCATCACTTCATCATCACATCATCATCACATCACACGATCACTTCATCATCACATCACACTATCACATCACATAATCACTTCATCACATCATCATCACATCACACGATCACATCATCACATCACTTCATCAGCACATCATCATCACTTCATCATCACATCACATCATCACTTCATCATGACATCACACAATCACTTCATCACATCATCATCACATCACATAATCACTTCATCATCACATCACATCATCACTTCATCATCACATCACACAATCACTTCATCATCACATCACACTATCACATCACATAATCACTTCATCATCACATCATCATCACATCATCATCACATCACACGATCACTTCATCATCACATCATCATCACATCGCACAATCACTTCATCATCACTTCACACTATCACATCATCACATCACATAATCATTTCATCATCACATCACATCACTTCATCATCACATCATCATTACATCACACTATCACATCATCATGACATCATCATCACTTCATCATCACATCACACATCATCACACTTCATCGTCACATCACACTATAACATCATCATCACATCACACAATCACTTCATCAATACATCACACTATCACATCATCACATCACATCATCACATCACACAATCACTTCCTCATCACATCATCATCACATCATCATTATATCACACTATCACTTCATCATCACATCACTTCATCAGCACATCATCATCACATCACATTATCACATCACATTATCACATTCACTTCAATCACTTCATCACATCACATCATCGTCACATCACGCTATCACAACAGCACATCATCACATCATCACAACATCACCATCACATGACAAAAACATCATCACATCACACTATCATATCACATCACATTATCACACCACACTATAACATCATCGTCACATCACAACATCATCATATCACACAATCACTTCATCATCACATCACTTCATCAGCACATCATCATCACATCACACTATCACATCACACAATCACTTCATCATCACATCACTTCATCAGCACATCATCACATCACACTATCACATCACACAATCACTTCATCATCACATCACTTCATCAGCACATCATCATCACACCACACTATCACATCACACAATCACTTCATCATCACATCACTTCATCAGCACATCATCACATCACACTATCACATCACACAATCACTTCATCATCACATCATTGCACATCATCACATCATCATCACAATAACTTCATCACATCACATCATTGTCACATCACACTATCACAACAGCACATCATCATTGCATCATCTCAGCATCACACCATCACATCACACTATCACAACACATAATCACAACATCACATTACAGCACACTATCACATCACATCATCATTGCCTTATCATCTCAACATCATATCATCATATCACACTATCACACCATCATATCATCGCACCATCACATTATCACAACAGCACATCATCACATCACACCAGCACATCTTCATTACATCATCACATGACATCACATCATCACACTATCACATCATCACACTATTACAACAGCACATCATCATTGCATCATCTCAACATCACACCATCACATCACACTATCACAACATCACATTGCACCATTATGACGTCACATCATCATCATCATCATCACATCACATCATTATTTCAGCATCACATGATTGCCACATCATCACAACACAAATCAAAAGCTCAACTTCTCCGAGGATGTGTGTGTGTGTGTGTGTAACAGATGAGCTCTTGTCTGAACGATTGTCTTTGTTTTAAAACCTTCAGTTCAGTTTTCTCATGAATCCATCTGTCTGTGTGTGTCGCAGCGTTCCAGGCGTTTCTGGGCCGTACGGACGTGAGCCGCGAGCTGGACGAGGTTCACGCTGAGAGTCGCGCTCAGAACACGCAGCGGACGGCGTCTGTGCTGGAGTTGTTCCGGAAGCGTTCGCTCCGCTGGCAGCTGATCACTGTGATCGTGGTCATGAGCTGCTATCAGCTCTGCGGACTAAACGCCGTCAGTTCAGCACAGGAACATCA
>VTFQ01000023.1:445951-490951 GCA_036281575.1 Ancherythroculter nigrocauda | reverse complement strand
AATGAGACGCAGCTCCTGTAAACAAAGGAGTGTGTTTTTGGTTGTGAGGGAAAGATTACCTTTTTCAGCTTCCCAAAGAACCCAGCGTTAAGAGAACAGAGGATGAAGTTTGTTTTTCTGGGGAAGCAACGGAGTTGTGCACGAATGTTTGTTTGTTCCTGGGATTTCGGTGACGAATGCTTTGTAAACAAGTCCCAGTTATTACTCTGTATGTACTCAAGATTAACATGAGATTGGCAGAAACTGTGTGTGATACCTTTAAATGTCCGTCAGTTTTGTTCGATTCGGTTTTGTTCCGTTTAGAGATTTAAATGTTGGTCATTTTTGTTCAAACTGAGAGTTTAAAAGCGATTCTCACAAAGTGTTAATGCAAATCCTGTCGGTTGCTGAAGGTGAAGTGTCTGATGGTCAGGCAAACGCCCGAGTGTTCGAAGAGGTTTAGTCGTAGGTGAGAGTAGACGGTTCTCCTCGTGTTCATGTGTTGATGGATGTTCTGGTGTGTTAGGTGGCGTCCCGTTCGTGTTGACGGGGGAGCTGTTCGAGCAGTCGTATCGTCCGGCGGCGTTCATGATCGCCGGCACCGTCAACTGGCTCTCGAACTTCGCTGTGGGACTCCTGTTCCCCTTCATACAGGTGAGACTCAATCCCCGTTCACATACTATCCGTCCTAAGTAGTGTTCGAAATTAGAATTAGTGTGTCCCAAATCGTAGTATGTTGAAATGAGTATTCCAAACATACTCGGACGGTCTTCCAGTTAGAATAACACATTGCATGTTGGACGAGGATTCGATTAGTGTGTGTGTGTGTGTGTGTGTGTGTGTGTGTGTGTGTGCTCCTGTAGGCGGCGCTGCAGACGTTTGCCTTCCTGCTGTTCGTGGTGGTTTGTGTCGCCGGAGCCGTTTACCTGTTCGTCGTTCTGCCGGAGACCAAAAACAAGACCTTTGTGGAGATCAGCCAGAGTTTCTCCAAGATCAACAGAGTCGCGGATCAGACTGACGAGCGAGAGATGCAGGACGTGCTGGACGCCAACGGACTCAAGTGTGCCGACGTGGAGATGGAGAGCTCCTTCTGACACACCCTGGACATGATGTCATTTCCTTTCTGAAATGATGTTCAGCTCGTTTTTATGATTGTTGTTTTTTAACCTCAGTCCTTTCGAATCGGATGTGTGTGTGTGTGTGTGTGTGTGTGTGTGTGTGTGTGTGTGTGTGTGTGTGATGTTCCTGTACGACAGTAAAGCTCACAGACATGAAGATCCAGCTAAAACATCGAGAGCGTGTTTCCTTCATGTCAGTGAGTTTGAGATTCTAGAGCAGCTGCTTCAAGACAAACCTCAATTTTAATTTTATTTCTGTTTTCATAATGCTTGATTGAAATTATTAAAAAATATTTACATAATACATATTATATATGTAAAAAACAAACACTTCAGGCAGTCCATTACACTCGATTTAAAGTGCTGTTTCTGTGGAAGCCCGTTTCCGCCACATAAGAAACAAATCATGTTATATTTTGTAAATCGTAATTATGATGTTAAAATTCAGAATTATGATATACTAAGTTATATTTATGAGATGAAAGTGAAACAATCAATGAAACTCAGTAAAAGTGTTTATTCCAGCAAACATCAAATATCTTTTTTATGCTGTAAAAAAACTCTTCAGTGTGTGTTCTTCTTCAGTGTTTCTGTCTTGTTTTCCAGCACAAATGTCTAAACATTCCTAAATCAAGATACATTTACTGGAGAAGAGAAACGACTGGAGATATCAAGTGTTGATTAATGAAAAATGTGTCAAAATGAAGTGAGTTTGTGCTTCAAACAAGAACAAATATCTGCCAATGGAGAAAAATAAACTATGAATTTCATTGTAAATTTAAAAATGACTCAAATTTTATTGTAAAATTACATGAAATGTAAGGCTAGATCTATTAGTTTTTTCTGTGCATATAGTACAGGAACTTACTGTTAAATGATTTCCAGGTTTTTACTGTAGTATTTTTATTCCCTGTGGCACACACACACGAGCAGAGAGCATTCTGGGAGATCTGTATGAGGAGAATCTCACCTGACGTCCTGTGAGACTGAAGCGTATCCAGGCCATCAGCCTGTGTGTGTGTGTGTGTGTGTGTGTGTGTGTGTGTGTGTGTGTGTGTGTGTGTGTGTGTGTGTGTGTGTGTGTGTGTGTTTAAAGCTCCCAGCGGCCGCAGCTCAGATAATGATGTTCAGCAGCAGAATCCATCACAAACTCCAGCCGCCTAAAGATAGACAGAAACTCAAAACACCGTCTGAGGTTTGATTCATGTGAGATCAGACCTTCAAACATCAAACGCACAGACAGATATTGACGCCTGTCAGCAAGATTATATTAACATGATTCATTTTATCCAGAACAACTTATGAATTAAGCGCTGATGTTACTTCACCAACAATGCATTTCATCTGCTGAGAGGGAAAAACTGCTTAAAACAGGAACAAATATCTGCCAATGGGGTCAGAAAATAATCTTGTTTTTCCTTTTAGTTAAGTGTGACTGACAGATTATTATTACTGTAAGATCATTTAAATTTGATCATTTTTTTTAGAAAATAAGTCATTTTGCTTCTCCAGTAAATTTTAAATGTTTGTACTGGAAAACAAGACAAAAATACTGAGTAGGAAATCAATTTTTTTCCATGCTGCTCTGTAATTGAAATCATCCTCGTATAAAAATCACTCCCTCCGACTGCCGTTTCCATGCAGCAATTGCGTTTCTAATGGGATTTTGAGCTGGTGTTCAGCTGGACTTCCCGAGCGTGTCGTAATGTGGAATCACATCCAGTGTGTCCTGATGGATTCTGTCCGTCTGTGTATCTGCTGCCGGAGACAGACGAGAGTTCGATCGCTGTCGTCACAATACAGTGTGTTTCAGAGTCTTAGAAACACAACAAACCTTGAGATGAGACTCGTCCACCTGCGACATTGACATGCACAAATGTTCATTTGAATACGTAATAGAGTTCAAGATCAAATTGACTCAGTTGTCATTTAATATGATCATAATGAAATCCCCCATATCTCTAGAATTTAACCATATAGGGCCTTAAAAATGGAAATATCAAACGTTTAAGAACCAACATCTCAAAGGATATTAAGATATCTTGTATACTTCTTGAGTTACATGCTTTTTTCCCATTTTTGAACTGTCACGATTGGCATATAATACAACTTCTACTGCTACAATAACGTCCAAAGTTTGAACAGTTTTTACTCTACCGTTCTTTTTTATGTACTCTTGAACTTTGGCATATTAGACAATACACAGAAGCGCTTATTGCACCATCAGCCCAATTCGCACCTATTATTCTCGGTCTCCTGTGAGGGTGATTTAATGTGGATAAAAGTGCTTCATACAAGAACTGCTGCTCTAAAGAAATCCAAAATCTGGGCAGTTTTTACTTTACCAATCTTTTTTATGTACCCTTGAACTTGGCATATTAGACAATACACAGAAGCGCTTATTGCACCATCAGCCCAGTTCATATTAGTTATTCTCCATCGTGTTTGAGGGTGTGTTCAGTCTGACAGAAGACCTTCATAGACCTTCATAATAGGACTATACTAAAGAAATCCAGTCCGTGTACGTGGTATATTAGACAATACGCAGAAGTTATTGCACCATCAGACCAATTAGCATCTGTTATTTTCCACCTCTTCTGAGGGTGTAAAATCAGACATAAGTGCTTCATACTAGGGCTACTGCTCTAATGAAATCCAAATTTTGGGCAGCTTCAATGTTGTTATAGACCCTTGAACTTGGCATTTTTGACTTTGCACAGTGCCCCTTATCGCACCATGAGCCTAATTTATGTTAGTTATTCTCCGCCTTCTTTAAGGATGAGTTCAAACAAACATTAGTGATTTATACTAGAGCTACTGCTCCAATAACTTCCCAATTTTGAACAGTTTTTACCATTCTTTTTTTATAGACCCTTAAACTTGGTATATCAGACAATACACAGAAGCGCTTATTGCATCATCAGCCCACTTCATATTAGTTATTCTCCATCGTCTTTGAGGGTGTATTCAATCTGACAGAAGACCTTCATACTAGCTCTACTGCTCTGAAGAAATCAAAAACCTGGGCAGTTTTTACGTAACCATTCTTTTTTTATAGACCCTTAAACTTGGCATATTAGACAATACACAGAAGTCCTTACTGCACCATCAGCCCAATTCAAAGTACACCAAATTGTTTTCACTGTCAATAGAAGTCTCAGAAATGTCCTCATTTAGACAAACATACGCGTGTATGCAGCTGTAAACCTGATTTAATGCCTTTAGGACAGAGAAACGGGTGAATCCTGTTTATCCTGAATGACAGAGAGACGGACAGACAGCAGAGCACTCAGAGATAATGAGAGCGCTCATAAACACTGACACTGAAGCTTCATCAGTGTGTGTGTGTGTGTGTGTGTGTGTGACATTGAGGCGGCCGCTGCTGATTGGACGAGCCGCTCACAGGTGATTGGATGTGGCTTCAGCGCCGGTCAGACGGATGTGTTTGTAGGTCGAGGCGTCTGCGCAGAGGATCAGCCGCTTGTGTTTCTGTGCTTTCATGGATATGATTATAGAGAGACGGCAAACGCTCTCGAGGGACATTAAAGCCTGAAAAGCATTCATCTGCAGTGAGAGAATGACGTCTGCCCACATTCACAGTGTCAAATCACATGACAAACATCATGACTTTTTTTCTTTTTTTTGTCCATACAATGCCAACGCAAGTCAATAGGGTCCAATGTTGTTTGGTTCCCAATGTTCTTCAAAATAACTTTTGTTCTGCGGAAGAACAACTCGTATAACTTTAAAAACTTTGAAATTATTGTGATGATTTCCAGTAGTGTCACATGATTATCATGTGTCTGAGGTCACGCTGACCTGTGCTTTCTGCTGCAGGAATGCGCTGCTATTTTTCATGAATTATTTCTCTGGGATTAGATTCCATTAGGAGGTCGCGGTAATCCGGTGATTACAGTGTTCCCCCTCCCGCAGGATGTGTCAGCATCCGCTCTATTACACAATCTAATGAAACATATCATCTCTAGACGGATGACAGTCACTAATGAAGGAATAACTAAGAGTGAGTTGATGAGTTTGAGCGACTGACGCTCGTGAGCTGCGTTCAGATTCAGAGATTCTGCTGTTTGAATAAAAACATTTGATGACAAAACGAAATATTGTATAAAAACAAAAGAAGTCTCATTTACCTAAATGGATAAATGTGTGTGTGTGCCGGGTAAGAAAAGCCCCATGACATCACGAGTTGGCAGGAAGCAGATGGATCTCTTTCAGTGTCTGATTGCAGTGTAACACGCTCAGGATCAGTGTCACACACACACACACACACACACACACACACACACACATCTCATTCACTGCTCAGATTCAATCTACTCTCTGCAGTCTCCTTATCAAACAAGTGTGAATCACTGTAAAACACCCTTAACATGCTGAACTACAGTAAAACAGTGTTACTGCAGCGAAAAGTGCGGTTTGTGTATTAAAGCGATGCTGGAACTGAAGTTCAGTGTGCTTCACGTGACGCTCAACACGGCCGCGCTGCACCTGAACTATGATTATGCCGTGGTTACACTGCAAATAAATGATGTTTTTCCCAGTACTAATATTGACATTTACTGGAGAAGCAAAATTGCATAAAAGAAGTCTTGTTTTCTGAGATTTTTTTTAGAATCAGGAACAAAACGTCATATATAAGGTCTAAAATGTTACAAACAAACATCAGCAGTCGTGGCAGTTGTTGCTGGTGTTCTGTGACGATAAGCGTGTCGGTCAGTAGAGCTGCAGTGTGCTGTGTGCAGTCAGGACGTGACATTTAGAAAGTTATATGACCTAAAACATTTCAGAAAAAAGTTCCATGACTTTATTTCTCGCAATTCTGAGTTTCCAACTTGGAATTCTAATTTGCAAATCCGAATTTCCGACTCGGACTTACGACTTGCAATTCCAAGTGTCCATATAAAGAAATAAAGTCTGAATTCCGAGTCGTAAACTCAGAGTTGCTAATAATAAAGTCTGAATTAATAATAACAAAGTATGAATTCTGAGTTATAAACAGAATTGTGAGGAATATAGTCAGAACTTTTTTTTCTGAAACGTTTTAGGTCGACTAACTTATAAATGTCAGAACTCAGACTTTATAACACGGAATTGCAAAAAATAAAGTCGGAAACTCGGAAGTATGAGTCGGAATTCCAAGTCAGAAACTCTGAGTTGTGAGAAATAAAGTCATGGAACTTTTTTCTGAAACATTTTATGTCGACTTTATTATTAGCAGCTCTGAGTTTACTGTATCTTAAAGTCTGAGTTCTGAAACAAGCAGTAACATTAAAAAGTTAGTCAATCTAAAACGTTTCAGAAAAAAGCTCCATTACTTTATTTCTCAGAAATTCTGGCTTGGAATTCCGACTCACAATTCCAAGTCTCCAACTAGAAATTCTGACTCAAACTTCTGAGTTTCCAACTAAGATTTTCGACGTGCAATTCCGAGTTTCTGACTTGGAATTAAATACGTAATTCCAAATTTCAGACTAGGAATTACGACTCACAATTCCTAGTTTTAAAATCTGAGTTTATTTCTCGCAATTGCTAATAATAAAGTTAATAATTGTGTGAAATAAAGTCATGGAACATTTTTCTGAAACGTTTTAGGTCAACCTTTGTAATAGCAACTCGGAATTTACAACTCAGAATTCAGACTTTATTTCTTGTAATTCTGAGTTATAAAGTCTGAGTTCTGTAAGTAGTAACATTAAAAAGTTAGTCGACCTAAAACATTTCAGAAAAATAGTTCCACGGCTTTATTTCTCACAATTCTGAGTTTCCGACTTGGAATTCCAACTAGCAATTCCAATTTGAAATTCCGAGTTTCTGACTTGGAATTAAACATGTAATCCCGAGTTTCCGACTAGGAATTCCGACTCCGATTCTGACTCGCAATTCCTAGTTTTAAAATCTGACATTATTTCTCACAATTGCTAATAATAATTGTCTGAAATAAATTCATGGATTTTTTTTCTGAAACATTTTAGGTCATTAACTTTTTGAATGTTACTAGTTTCAGAATTCAGACTCGGAATAATGTGAGAATTGCGAGTTATAAACTTGTGAGAAATAAAGTCAGGATTGTGAGAAGAAAAATCAGAATTGTGACATAAGTCAGAATTGCGAGATATAAATTCGTGATTGCCTTTTTTAACAAGCTTTCATACAGATCAGGCGTCTCGAATGTCTCAATTCTTGCTCACAAAACAGTTTTCACTGATCTGGAATTTGCCGTTCGTAAAAACACTCGCTGAGACGGTGACAAAACACAGTGACACACAAATCACAAAACTATTGACCTGACACTGAGCTTAGCGGGATCTGTTTTATCTCCAGTAAGAAAGTGCATCATAATCCAGTATTTCATCAAGCGACGACCACAGGCTTCTGGACGGGACCCTGAACATCCAATGATCCGTAACGAAAGTGGAGAGATCCAGGATTATTTCACTGTTTCTGAAGGAAATCCATCTGAGATCACCGACCGTTCCGGCTCATATTCTGCTGAATCTCACACACTGCTTTCCTCATGACATTATCATCACATCTGAAGAGTCTCACACTCACATCAAGATCATCGGGAACATCGATATCCGAGACAGACTGAATTACAGCCGCACAGCTGGAGCCGAACGATGGATATGAAGCGTCTGCTGAAGTATTGATCAGAAATAATAACTTCAGAGAAATGCAGTTATTCAGCTCCTCTGTAACATCACGTTACTGGAGATATCAGTGTTAACTGCATCAGTACACTGGAAAAACTGATTTCTGTCTCGTTTTCCAGCACAAATATCTAAAGATTCTTAAATCAAGACACATTTACTGGAGAAGAGAAATGACTGAAGATATGAAGTGTTGTTTAATGAAATCAATTCTACCATAATGAATTCTCAAGAGCATCAGAGCCGAAATAGACCTATACATTTTTGGCCTCTTCGATCAACAAGATCATGATGAAACACAGGACAGACAACGTCCAGACAGAGAAAGTGCTCTCCAGTTTCAGTGAACACACACACACACACACACACACACACACACTCACACACACATGACCTACTGAAACACCTGTAACAAGTACAAGATATGACATTTTAATGCTCATTTTACTGAAAAACATCTGTGCACATGACTGTTAGTGTACATTCAATTCATGTGTGTGAGTGAGAAAAACAACACACACACACACACACACACACACACACACACACTGCTCATGGTTTTAGCTGAATTACAGTGAATCTACAGGCTTCGCTTATGTAAACAATAAACATTACAGTAATGAAACATCATAAAGCATCACGATATTAAACGTGTCCTGTAATAGATCTTCAGACATTCACGATCAAACACGACATGATGACAGCCTCCACACCTTCATCAGGGTTTCTGTTTACAGCACAAACATCTAGACGTTCTTACATCAACATCCATTTACTGGAGAAGCAGAAGGACAGAACAGTAAGTCTTGATTTCTGATTAATGTATCAAAATGAAGTGAGTTTCAACTAAAAAGGGGAAACAAGATGATTTTTCTGATCTTTGTTCTTGTTTTAATCATAAACTCACTTCATTTTAAGACTTAATATCTTCAGTCATTTCTCTTCTCCAGTAAATGTATCTTGATTTAAGAATGTTTAGATATTTGTGCTGAAAACAAGACAGAAGAAGAACATGATTTTTCTGCAGTGAACAACAAACCTCAGTTCATTCATAAACAACGGCAGCATCACATGACCTCTAGAAAGGAATAAATAAATGCTTTTATAAAAGAGTTATGAGCTCATGTGTTGATTCTGGCGGGAGTCCCGCGCCCGCGCAGGTCGGTGAGGGGGGCGTACAGTCGGTCCGGTGGGCACTTGAGTGGTTTGGCATGTCGGGGCGGTCGGAGTAGGTCAGAGTTCTGGGATATTGCACTCGGTGTAAGGCCGTTCAGTTACAGACGGAATAAGGCCGCGCTTCTGTAGAATCTCTCCGGCAGGATTGAGTCGCGGACGGTGATGATGATGATGATGACAGAGGAAGCTGTGTTCGGATCTCATACTGTTTCTGCCGTATGTACACTGTGCGGTGCGCCACATGACCTGCTGCATTTGCCAAAATGTGCAAACGGTGTATCCCATAATGCAATGCGTTTGACTCGACCTTTCATTCACAGCTGGAATCGGAAATACTGTCAAATATTGGAATGAAATGAGTTTCAAGCACACGAACGATCCGGCGAAGTCGCACTTACAAGTGGAAAACGATATGAGAGTTAATAACACAGCTAACAGGAAACGTTCTCAGAACGTTCTTGCAAGGTTCTCTGAACATACAAACGTTCTTCCAGTAACGTTAATAGAACGTTCATTCAATGTTATCCGGTCTTTAATGATGTTATCAAAACATCAGCACAAAAATATTATTTATACATCGTTCTGAAACTTTTAGTTAAACCATTTTTAAATGTTTCTACTTGTTTCAGAACGTTCGGAGAACATTCAAAAGTAACAATCCCATAATGTTTGAAGAATGATACAATGGAATGTTTCATTAACATTCATATAACCATGAAAAAAAACGTTTTTAAAACATTTAAAAAACTGGGTGTTTTGGATGTTCAGAAATTGCATTTTTGTAACTTAATGGGAACGTTGTCAGAACGTTCTTGAAGGGGAAGGGGAGAGTCGAATTGCAAAAGCAAAAACATCTGATAATATCATGAGGTGTAACAGAACGCTCATGTCACGATTCAGTTTGATGAACAACACTGATCTAAAATTACTGTAAAGCCAAAATAGAGTTAAAATGGTATTTTTTTTGTAATTATTACTTCTAACTCATATGGTAAACAGTACTGATCATTAAAATGCCAAATTTGGTAAGCTTGGATTTGGTCACTGACAGCAGAATAGAAATAATCATAATTCTGTTAGACACACATGCTTCACCTCTGACTGCATACGTTATAGTTACACAATATTTTACAGTATGTGTACTTACAGTGTACTCAACACAGTACTGCTGATATGAGGCGAGTTCATGCTTTAGTACCTCATTATTACACAGTTATTATAATTGCTATAATAAGTTAGTATGAACACATGTGGATCTGTAAAATAAAGTGTTACTTACATTATTTACATACATCATTTATTAATAATAATTCATATACATGGAAGCTGACTATATTTGGTGCCACATTAAATCTGTCAGGTGAACTAGACATGATACATATTGTTGCATTTTCGTGATATATTGTGACACGATATATTGTTACACCCCTAATAATAACATATCATATATCAGTTACACTTTATTTTAAGGTGTGATATTAATAACTACATGTACTTACTATAGGGTGAGGATTGGGGTTTGCTTTAGGATTAGTTGCATGTAATTATGCATAATTTATAGTTATTACTATAGTAAATACATGTAACAATAACACTAAAATAAAGTGTGTCTCACATCTGTATCTCGGTGAGCAGAAAGCAGGTCTGTTCGGTGTAAAATTAATCATTCAACTTTCTCAGTTTGCTTATTTTTCATCATTTTGAATTCAGATGAAGTTATTTGGGTTGATTGTTCACAATATAATTCATTTGTTTTGTTTAGGATACTTCCATGTGTGACGAGTGAACCGGAAGTGAGATCTAATATCTGCAAAGACTCTGGATTTCTGTCTTGTTTTTCAGCACAAATATCAAAACATTCCTAAATCAAGAAACATTTACTGGAGAAGAGAAACGACTGAAGATATTAAGTGTTGTTTTATGAAAAATATATATAAAAAAATAAAGAAGTCTTTGCTTAAAACAAGAACAAAAATCTGAATGAGAAATAGAGTCAGAAAAATAATGTTAAAACAAAGATCTAATTTTTCAATATTTTCATAAAACAAGAGTTCATATCTTCAGTCATTTTGCTTGTCCAGTTAATCAGTTACAGGGTTTCAGGCACTAACAGCAGTAAATGTCCTGCTTTAACTTCTGTTTTCTGATCGTGCTGACTAAATAATAATAATAATAATGATAATCACCATCATCATATGATAACTGCGCGCGACTCACCGGCTCCACAGCTGCGCGGTCATGTGTCAACACCTGTACGCGCGACATACACCTGCTCAGAAACAGTATGCGAACACAGTCCAGCAGCGGTCAGCGGATGCCGTTCGGCGTGAACGCCGCGTGCCGCTCCGCACCGTCCGCCTCGCACTCCAGATCGCACACAGAGTCCGTGCACACGTCGTCGTCCTCCTCGTTGTTGTCGTCGCGCGAAAGCTGCGAGATCCGGTCGAACGTGTCGTCCACCACGTTCGGGATGATGTTGACGTACGCGCTCGCCATCTCCTTGTGGAACAGCGTGTCCTGGTTGTAGGACACGAGCTCGTTGCTGATGTTGACCGTCTCCACCGGAGTCCGGCAGCGGTTCCGGCAGCCCAGCAGGCTGGAGAAGCCCTTGCGGAACTCCGCGTTGAAGGCGTAGATGACGGGGTTCAGCGACGAGTTGGTCCAGCCGAACCACACGAACACGTCGAAGGTGGTGTCGCTGACGCACGGGAGGCCCGCGGACGGCTTGTTGTGACAGAACGGAACCACGCAGTTGAGCACGAAGAACGGCAGCCAGCAGCACACGAACACGCCCATGATGATGGACAGCGTCTTCAGAACTTTGGTCTCGCGGTTGAAGTTCGTCTTCAGGCTGTTGTGGTGCGCGCACGCGAGCCGGTTCGTCCGGCAGCTCTGCGCGTGCTCGGCCGCGCGCTCCAGCGAGGCGATCCTCCGGATCTGGATCTGCGCGATCCTGTAGATCCGCGTGTACGTGACGATCATGATGGCCACGGGAATGTAGAAGCTGATGAGGGACGAGGAGATGGCGTACTCGCGGTTCAGGCTCGAGTCGCAGTTGTCGCCGTCGTCCGGCCCGGTGGCGTTGGACTCCGCGGCTTTGTGCCAGTCCAGCTGCACGGGGATGAACGAGATGAGCACGGACAGAGTCCACGCCGCGCCGATCATCACGGAGGCCACGCGCGGGGTCATCTTGCGCTCGTAGCGGAACGGGCTGCTGATCGCCCAGTAGCGGTCCACGCTGATTACGCACAGGTTGAGGATGGACGCGGTGGAGCACATGATGTCGAAAGCCACCCAGATGTCGCAGAAGGCGCCGAACGGCCAGAACCCGGCCACCTCCGCCACCGCCTTCCACGGCATCACCAGCACGGCCACGAACAGGTCCGACACGGCCAGCGACACGATGAAGATGTTCGTAACTTTAGTGCGCAGGTGGCGGAAGCGCAGCACGGTGGTGCACACCAGGATGTTCCCGAACAGAGTCCAGAGGATCAGGACGGACAGCAGGCATCCGGTGAGCGCGCGCCTCAGCATCTCCCGCGGCACGGGCTCGGTTCGGTTGGGCATGCTGGGTCCCGGCGCGCTCACGGGTCGCCATCGGGGGTGTGTGCGAGCGCGTGCGTTCGCGCGGTCTCCGGTGCCGGTGCGTCCTGCATTACGGACGATCAAAGAGGGAATCCGACACCGAGCGGGTCCAGATGATCCGAGCGCGCGGATCAGTGTGTGTGTGTGTGTGTGTGTGTGTGTGTGCTCGACGGTAGTCCGACCTCTCTGAGCGCCAGGGAACTGTGCACTGCTATTTTGAGCGAGAGCGAGCAAGAGAGAGAGAGAGAGAGAGAGAGAGAGAAACACACATTCATGTCAATCTAGAAATGCAGTGAATGAATAAAAGAATCACAAGCGGAAAACAGCTTCACACACGAACACAATTCAATAATTATATTACCTTTTTCATTGTTATTTTTGTATTTCATATTGTTTGCATGCTTCTGGTAATCCATGAAATATAATGCAGACGAGATGTGTGAAGTTCTTTTACCATCATATATGTATAATATATATATATATATATATATATATATATATATATATATATATACAGTATATATATATATGACAAAATGGAAGAAAAATGACAAACTAAAACAGCATTATTTTCGTCACAGAGCGACTCATATCAGAGTTCACTGCTCGCGCGCGGGAGTTTTGCTTTGAAGATTGATTCATTCAAATCAGTGCAACAATCCTCAATGAATGCAGCGGCGGACACGAGCGCCGCCCACAGGCGTTCACGCGCATCGGAGAATCAGACAACTGCACTTCAGTGCGACTCGATCCATCCGCAGTCTGTCAGAGCAGAGATCAGTCTGTGCTCGTGCTCGACAGAAAAGGTCAGGAATTGGACAGTGAATCGCCAGCGGCAGACTCAGATATGTGTGACTGCTGTTGTAATGTCACAGGCCTCAGGTGCTGCTGGAGACTCGAAGCGCGAGAAGATGCTCTTGAATTCACTCTGGGACTCAGTGTCGTGTGAGCAAACAAACATCCAGATGCATCCAGCCAGGGGGGATTGTGGGATTGCTGGAGCACATCTGTGTTTGAAGGGCTTTTCCCTCACTGATGTGAGAACAGAGGCACACTGACCCTGATCTTCACTGGGATGGAAGCGTCTGAAGCAGATCCTGCTCTTTCTGTGATTCATTCATCAGTGATGATGCTCTAAAAGAAATTAATGTTTGTCATAATGAACCACCAACTCTGAAACCACTTTCTGACATCAATTATTCATGTTCTTCCTCAGTGTTTTCCAGCACAAATATCTAAACATTCTTAAATCAAGATACATTTACTGGAGAAGAACAATGACTGAAGAAGTTCTGCGAAATGCATCAAAATGAAGTGAGTTTGAGCTCAAAACAAGAACAAATATCTGCCATCTTAATATCTTCAGTCATTTTGCTCTTCCAGTAAATGTTTCTTGATTTAAGAATCTTTAGATGTTTGTGCTGGAAAACGAGAACATCATGTATCAGTTAATGTGGTTTGATGATGTTCGGCTCCAAACATTCTTCCAAATACCTTCATTTGCTTAAAAAAAGAAACTCAAATAGATGAGAGGCCATAAATGATAGTTAAACTGACCTGAACTTTTTCAGCAAATATTTCAATCATCTTTAGCAGGTGATGAAAACAGCTGAAGAACAGACGGTTCCTCGAGTGTCTTCAGCCTGAAACTGACGCTTTAATAACTCACAGTCTGAATAAATGTTTAGATTTGACTTCATTATGGTGCTTCGGCTTCAGAGATCTGCTGCGGTAAATCCAGCAGTGAAAGCGTGACGGTCTGAGGAATAAATCACACACTGCAGAACAAACACATTTATAAGGAGAAACTGATGTTATAGTGAAGGACGAATGAGACGATGATGAAGGAACGCGTGTTAAAGAACGTTCAGGTTGATTTCATGTTTCAAAGAAGCTCTGAAGCCACTGGCCTGTTTACATCAAGAGGATTTATTTATTTGAAGATAACACACATTATTCATTTGTGGTGAAAGTGCATAAACAAACAGAAAAGGTTTGTGCCACAGATCTTCTCGTTGTGCTGCACTTGTGCGTTTCTTTGTGTGTTTGGTTGCGTTTTTCTAAAAAAGAACAAAAAAAGGTTGATGATAAAGTCGTTTACTGTCTGCTGAACATCACCAGTCAAACATCTACATCTGAAAGAGAGCGATTTCACTTCGTTTCTGCTCAGACTGAAGAACTTCCTCCAACGGATGACGTGAGAACTTTCCATAATCGCATTCAAGAGCAGGTGTGAGAACAAACCGCTGGAGTGTGTGTGTGTGTGTGTGTGTGTGTGTGTGTGTGAGAGAGAGCATCTGCACTTCAGACCGATTCTGCAAAACAAACAATCATCCTCCTGCAAAACCATGAATAATATATTCAATCCACAATCCCAGCTGAACTTCCCATTAAATCCATAAATGCAGGGATGAAATCTCATTTCTCTCCCTGTAGGAGCTTTTAAAAGCCGTCGGTCTCTCAGTCACGCAGATCTTCACACACACACACACACACCAACAGTAATGCAGACGAGATACATTTATAACATATTTTGGGCTATATGTCACATAATGTGCTAAAGCTGCAGAAACACACGTCTGAAGAGAACGGAGCCGCACACGGCATGGGAACTGATCATTTGTTCCCACCATATACATATTTTTCCCGCACGAGGCTCCGCAGTACGAGCGACACAACGACACCATCTGAAGAAAATCACTGGAGATCTCTGAGAGTCTCAGTTTTGGTGCGATTCGTGTGTTTTATGTCTCAGAGAGTGTTTTTATGCTGTTTTTGCTCTAACAGACCGAGACAAACTACAAAAAAAGATTGAAAGATAAAGTACAATATGCACTAGTTTTAGGTCAATGGCCTGCAAGATTCAAGGATTTTCCAATCAGACAGTGTACTAAAATCATTCAGGATTCAATCCCTCTGGAGAACTCGATATAAGAGAACATCGTCCTTGTTCAGCTGAAGACGTGGTTTGTAAACATTGAGGAGTGTGTGAAGAATCTTCAGGCCTGAGAACGTCTTTAAGAGCCAATCAAATCCATGAGAACTTGATCAGACGATCATCACACACTGATCCCTCATTACGGATGGAGAATGACGGTCTGTAGAGTATTTGAGCACCAGATGAATTCGGTCACGTGATTCATCCTCAACACACGCTCAAACCTTCCTGAAGACTTCGAAGAGCGACGCCACCGAGTGCATGCGGTAGAAGAGGTTCATGGGAATGGCGACGTTCAGCACCGTGGTCCAAACGCTGAAGCCGAACGTCTCCTGCTCCAGAGCGTTGTCATACTGCGGACGGCAGCCGAAGGCCGGGAGAATCCACAACTGGACCAGAGAGAAAACAGCACTGCTGCGGTTAAACCTCAATATTCACCTGAACATGTCGATTCTGTCGTCACTTACTCGCTCGTTCAAACATGTATGAGCTTCTTTCCTCAGTGAAACTCAAAAGAAGATGTTTAGCAGAATGTTCAAGCTGCACTGCAAAAATCATGTTCTTCCAGCACAAATATCTAAAGATTCATTTACTGGAGAAGAGAAATGACTAATGAAAAATTAAAAATTCACATTTGAAGAACAAATATCTGCCAATGGGGTCAGAAAAAAAACTTAATTCAAAACACTGTTTCAGTCCCTCTGCTTCAAAAGTTCATGTTTAATTCAAAGCATAACTTGTCATAACTGGAGTGAAAATTGTTTCTACTGCAGTTTTCTTCAGTGTACGAGTAAATGACGACTGAACCATTTCTGCCAAACACTGACAAAATCATGCTTTGGTAAATCATAATTATGAGATAAAAAGTCACAATTATGAGACACTAAATCATAATTGAAATAAAAAATTATGACAGTTGAAATTGACATACTACAAAATATTTATGACATAATTATGAGATAAAAAGTCCAAATTATGACATACTAAAAAAAATGAAAGTGTGACATTGTCATAATTTTGACATAAACAGTTGAAATTATGACAGTCAAAAAATACTACATCATAATTATGATATAAAGATTTTTTTTTATCTCAGAATTACTTAGTATTTCATAAGTATCTCATAAGTCAATTATGAAATACTAAATCATAATTTAAAAAGTAAAAATTATGAAATAAGTAATAATTATGAGATACTAAGTCAAAATTATGAGATACTAAATCATAATTAAGATAAAAAGTCAAAATTATGAAATAAGTAATAATTATGAGCTAAAAAGTCAAAATTATGAGATACTAAATCATAAGATAAAAAGTCAAAATTATGAAATATTAAGTAATAATTATGAGATAATTATGATAGTTATGAGAAATTTTGACATACTAAAACATTGAGATTTTAAAAAAAATGAAAGTGACAAATTGTCATAATTTTGACATAAAAAGTCCAAATTTTGATACTCGAAATTATGACATACTACATCAAAATTATGAGATAAAAAAGTCAAAATGATTGATTTAGTGTGTCATAAATTTAAAATTTTTAAATCATACTTTTGACTTTTTAATATCATAATTATTACTTAGTATCTCATAGTTTAAACTTTTTTTATCTCATAATTATGATTTCGCATCATAGTTTGGTCTTAATTACGATATACTAGTATATTTTTCTTATGTGGCACAAACGGGCTTCCTAAACGCGTGTTTCGCGGCGCTTCTTACCGAGACGTTGCACATGAAGAGGAAGATGGTGATGTTCTTCAGGATCTGCCTCTTCCTCCCGGCCGTCACGTTGAGCCGGTTTCCCGCGGGAAGCGGACCGTCGGCGTGTTTCCGGCCGAAGCCCTGTCTGTTCTCGCTCGGCTCCGCGTCCAGAGGAGCGCAGCGCTTGTCCTGCGTCTCGTAGGCACGGTTGACGATGCCGTCGTACGGCGCCGTCACGGAGAAGATCTCGGGCGCCGCGGCCTCGTCCTCCCTGCGCCTGCGGTACAGCGACTCCACGATGAACAGGTTCTGCACGCACTTCTCCAGCACCAGCAGCAGCGAGTACGCCAGGCAGGTCCAGCGGAAGCTGGGAGAGCTCCGTCCCGCCGCGGCCGCCGCCGCCACCACGCTGCACCAGGACATCAGCCACGAGCCCAGCGACGAGCCCAGCAGCAGCTCCGTGTCCAGCGTGCGCGACGGGTTCTGACCCGTGTCCATGGGCCAGTCCTCCACCCGGTACACCAGCAGGCCGGCGCCGCTCGCGCCGCACATGCAGGCCAGCATCACCACGCCGTAGCAGTAGAACATGGAGATGGCGGCCTCGCGCGTCTGCTCCGACTTCTCCACGTGGATGAGGTAGACCACCAGGACCGTGACGGAGCTGGCCAGCGCCAGCAGACCCAGCAGCGGCCCGAGCAGCAGACCCGGACTGCGTGTGCTGGGGCGCTTGCGGTTGCTGTGGCGGTCCAGCGTGCGGCCGATGTTCTTCCACATGACGAACAGCATGGCCGAGACGAAGATGTGGTACTCGATGTTGAAGGGGTACAGGTAGTAGAGGCTGGTGGAGAACATGGAGCAGACGCTGGTGGTGCAGTTACAGTGAGGCTCCACTTCCACTGCAGACACACACACACACACACACACATCAGCTTATGCAGAAACATCTGAAAATAAGCATGTCGAATGGAGGTTCTCGTCACAGATCCACTCTGTTCTGCAAAATATGATGTTCTTCCTCAGTGTTTCTGTCTCGTTTTCCAGCACAAATATCTAAACATTCTTAAATCAAGATACATTTACTGGAGAAGAGAAATGACTGAAGATATTCAGTCTTGATTAATGAAAAATTATAATTTTTCTGATAAGACTTCATATCTGAAGTCATTATGTTTAGATTTTAGTGCTGGAAAACAAGACAAAAATACTGAGAATGAACATTTCTGGAGTGTAAAATATAGAGAGAATGTTCTAGAAAACTGCATGAACAATGAAAAATACTACAGCATTTATTCATCTCACCCCGGTTTCACAGACCAGGCTTAAGTTAGTCCCAGACTAAATGCATGTTTGAGCTGTTTTAACTAAACTTGCACTGACAGATCTTAAACCAGGTTTGAGTCATTGTTTTGTCTCAAGATGAACACCAGAAATGTTTTTTTTCTAGTGTACGTTTATAAAAGCTACTTAGATATCCTAAATGAACTAAGGCTTAATCCATAGGCTAAACCCTGTCTGTGAAACCCGGCCATAGTTTGTTAAAGGGTTAGTTCACCCAAAAATGAAATTTCTGTCATTTATTACTCACCTTCATGTCGTTCCACACCCGTAAGGCCTTTGTTCATCTTCAGAACACAAATTAAGATATTTTTGATGAAATCTGCATAGCCAGCAATGACATTTCCTCTCTCAAGATCCATTAATGTACTAAAAACATATTTAAATCAGTTCATGTGAGTACAGTGGTTCAATATTAATATTATAAAGCCACAAGAATATTTTTGGTGCGCCAAAAAAAACAAAATAACGACTTATTTAGTGATGGCCGATTTCAAAACACTGCTTCAGGAAGATTCGGAGCGTTATGAATCAGCGGTTCGGAGCGCCAAAGTCACGTGATTTCAGCAGTTTGACACGCGATCCGAATCATGATTCGACACAAAAGATTCATAACGCTCCGAAGCTTCCTGAAGCAGTGTCAGACATTTGATTTAAATATGTTTTTAGTACATTAATGGATCTTGAGAGAGGAAATGTCATTGCTGGCTATGCAGGCCTCACTGAGCCATCGGATTTCATCAAAAATATCTTAATTTGTGTTCTGAAGATGAATGAAGGTCTTACGGGTGTGGAACGACATGAGGGTGAGTAATAAATGACAGAATTTTCATTTTTGGGTGAACTAACCCTTTAATTTCAACACTAATACATTATTAAAATCAAAAGTTGTATCTGTTAATATTAATGCACCCGAGTGAACATGAACTAACAGTGAACGGTTGTATTTTAATTAATATTAACAAAGATAAAGAAATACTGTAACAAATGTATTTCTCAGTTAATTAATGCACTATAATAAAGTCCACTAGTTAACGAAGTGTGAAGTGAAATGGGAACTAATATAAAGTGAAAACAGTGTTATTATTTGAGGAAACGCATCATCACGGTCTGAAGAGGGTCAGTCAGACTTTACATAAAGTTAGAATAGAATTTAAAGAAATTCAATAAACAAATACATGAATGTGCAGAATGACTCTCTGACGCCATCTAGAGACTGAATCGATTCAAAACTACTGCAGACCATCAAAACCTTCTGCTTCCTGATCAGGATAAGAGAGAATACAGTAAAACAGTGAAATATTATTCCAGTGTAAATCAGCTGTTTTCTATGTGAATATATAGTAAAGTGTAATTTATTCCTGTGATCAAAGCTGAATTTTCAGCATCATTACTCCAGTCTTCAGTGTCACATGATCCTTCAGAAATCATTCTGATATGATGATTTGAAACATTTATGATTATTATCAATGTTGAAAACGGCTCATGTTTTTGTGGAAACTGTCATACATTTTATTTTTCAGGATTCTTTGATGAATAGAAAGATCAAAAGAACTCACTGAATCTTGTTTTGAACAGTAAATGAGTGTTTCAGTTTCAGCTTTAATGACTATTTCACCTAAAATCCTCCTTCTGTCATCATTTACTCAAAGCTGTTGCACTGAAATGACTGAAAACCTGTTAGGATATCAGCAGCTCTATATCTCTAACCTGCTAACTGTGATGTTTTCATAACCATCATAAATGTTTGAAGTGTTACTGCAATAAAGCGCTGGTGAGTTCAGCAGATCAGATCTGACCTCAGAACAGTTCATTATGTCAGTCTATTGAAGTTGGTTTAGCAGCACGTCTTGAGTTACTGTCTTTTTAGGATTGCTTTTGTTGTTGTGTTTCTTTTGTTCTTCAAGCTGTTTTCAGACAAAAGCGTCCCCAAAATGAACAAGTGATTGTGATGTTTCTCAGAACTGATGAATTCAGTCACGCCACAGAATGAGTTCAACATTTCTTTCTTCGAGTGACGTGACGTGACAGCTGACCACAAACATGAAGACACACACACACACACACACACGTTTGTAACACAAGTTACATAATCAGATTACTTTTTCAAGTAACTAGTAAAGCAATGCATTACTTTTAAATTTACAACAAAATATCTAAGTTACTTTTTTCCATGTATTGACTGACCGCTGAGAGATAAGGAAAAGTAACACAGAAGTAATGCAACGTGTTACTTTCCATAAAAAAGTAACTAAATAACACAATTAGTTACTTTTTTAGGGAGTAATGCAATATTGTAATGCATTACTTTTAAAAGTAACTTTCCCCAACACTGCTCTCTCTCTCTCACACACACACACACACACACACACACACACACACACTCTCTCACCTGTTGATATATTGGCGTAACCCAGTGCGATCAAGCGTCTCTGGTGGTTTTTGAGGAAATGTTCAGCCTCTGACATCACTCCATTACACCAGAGCAGCAGGTTCGTGAAGACGGCATGAATCACTCCGAACCTGCTCAACACACACACACACACACACCTGCTCAGAGACGGACAGAAACCGCTGAACTCGTAAACCTGATAATAAGGCTCTTACAGTCAGATTACAAAATCTGTTCTTGTTTGTGTAATGTCGACTCTTTCTAATGATGTGTGTGTGTGTGTGTGTGTGTGTGTGTGTGTGTGTGTGTGTGTGTGTGTGTTCTTCTGTTATCAAACACAGCATGTGGAGGAGCTTCGGGAACAAGATTTATAAAGAAGAATATAACTGCAGACTCATAAACATAAGTTCAATTCTTATAATCTACAGCTTCTGAATCTCTGCTGTACCTCTCGAAGGTTTCATATTTCTTGATGACGTCTTTGATGTGGAACCAGAGGAAATGCACCTGCGATCAGAGAAACACACATAACATCCGTGAAGCTGAACTCATATTCGCAACATTTACAGTTATTGAGCTGAATAACGTCTTTACATCTGAAACTGAAGAACTTTGCCCTGTGAAACGAAGTACATCAGGCGCGTGACAGATGCGCGCTCGCTCACCTGAGAGATGGTGTGCAGCGCGTGGATGATGGGATAGACTCCGAGCACGGCGGAGATGCAGGAATGATAGCCGACGAAATAGCCGATGCGGAACGCGTCCATGATGAGCGACAGTAACGCCAGCATCGTCAGCCCCCCTGAACGGCGACAATCAAACAGACAATCATTCTCACGCTCACAGAGCAAGGCGTCAATTAAACGCGCTGCTGACGCACCTCGGATCCAGCTGGTGCCCGCGTGCGCGTCTCTCTCCGGCAGCGGGCTGCGCTCGCGCTCCCTCCGGATCATGTAGCAGAGCATCCACACGAGCTGCACGAGCATCAGCACCGTGATGAAGGTCAGCAGGTGCTCCTCCTTCACCGCCGGCCCGTGCTGCGCGAGCGCGAGCATCATGGACACGCCGATCAGCAGCAGGTTGGTTCCGTACTGCGCGCTCAGCGTCTCCGCGTTCTTCTGCGGGTACCGCTTGGTCAAACTCACCTTGAGCTTGGAGAAAAGTTTCTTTTCTGCGTCCGAGGACGACGACGAGGAGGAACTGGGGCCGTACTTGTTCAGGCACATGATGTCCAGGCCGCTGTGCTCCACCATGGTGCCGGATGAACGCTGTCGGAACGCTGTCGGAAGCTCGCCGAGCGGCGGACATGCTCAATGCGCGTCCATGGCGCGCGCAGCGCCGCTATATACCTCCTAGAAAGAGCAGCAGATTAACGCGGATTGAGTTTCATTCATCTGTGAGCCAAGCGATGCCAAGAACGCGCACGCGCCAAGAGCCGCACAAAACTTCACAAAACGTCCGTAAGTTGGTTCGTCCAGACGCGCGCGCTCCTCACCGCGTCTCCGCTCGCTCTGGCAGTCTAGTCATCTCTCCGTCAGATGTGAAGCTCCAGTGAACTTTTCCTCGGCCTCTATGACTCAAGAGAAGCTTTTAGGATCTCGGGTTTCACTGGTCAAAGGCTCTTTATGGACGCCCCCCTTTGTTGACCGCGGACTCGTATGACGGCCTGCATCGGATGTACAATCAGAAGAATGTGGTCAACACGGAATCTGCGTGCGGAAATAAAGCCGGATTGCGAAACGCGGGTGAAATCAGACACAATCTCTCCTTGTCGAAGCACTTGAAGAAAAGTTTTGCGAGAACGAACCGAATTTGACGGTGTGCTCAATTACAGAGAGACCCACAATTAGATGAAACCGATCCGGGCCAGAGAGCCGCAACAAAAGAGCTTCTATTATAACGGCTCTGACCTGGATTAACATGCGCACAAACCCGCATCAGCCTCAAATCATCCCGTTCATTCGCTCGCGCTGGAGCTGCACACCGAGATCAAAGGTAGACGAGACGCACGCGCTCGCTTCCGCTGACCCTTGATAAAGTCCGACACAGATGCGATCACGCGCTTATCATCATCATCATCATCATCATCATCGGCAAACAGAGCCATTCTCTCATAATGTCATCAGCGCGCAGTTTGATCAAGCAGCGCAGGCGCGTGCACAGCTGGAGAACCCGAAGCGCACACTGAGGACGCGCGCGCGCGCTAATGGAGTTTCTGTTATAATTCGGATCTAACGAGAGAAACTGGAGCTCGTGTGAAAGTCTGCATCAGCACACACACGACACGTGCAGACGCGCTGCAGTTTATGTATTTGTTAAAAGAGTCTGTCATATAATAACCTTTTGCTAGTCTAGAAATGACAATAAAGCGATAGGCTGCTCGAAAAAAACGCTGTTGCTATAGTTACACGAAAGTTCGCACGCGCCTAAAATTCAAATTCTGCGGATTTGCTACAATTAAAGTACCAGATCTACACAATTTATCTTAAAAAAAACTATTTTGTTTCTTAAAGAAACTTAATAGCCAAGACAAAAAAGTATTAAAGGGTTAGTTCACCCAAAAATGAAAATTCTGTCATTTATTTCTCACCCTCATGTCGATTCATGACCTTCGTTCATCTTCAGAACACAAATTAAGATATTTTTGATGAAATCCGATGGCTCAGTGAGGCCTGCATAGCCAGCAATGACATTTCCTCTCTCAAGATCCATTAATGTACTAAAAACATATTTAAATCAGTTCATGTGAGTACAGTGGTTCAATATTAATATTATAAAGCCACGAGAATATTTTTGGTGCATCAAAAAAACAAAATAACGACTTATATAGTGATGGCCGATTTCAAAACACTGCTTCAGGAAGCTTCGGAGCGTTATGAATCAGAGTATCGAATCAGCGGTTCGGAGCGCCAAAGTCACGTGATTTCAGCAGTTTGACACGCGATCCGAATCATGATTCGACACAAAAGATTCATAACGCTCCGAAGCTTCCTGAAGCAGTGTTTTGAAATCGGCCATCACTATATAAGTCGTTATTTAGTTTTTTTGGTGCATCAAAAATATTCTTGTGGCTTTATAATATTAATATTGAACCACTGTACTCACATGAACTGATTTAAATATGTTTTTAGTACATTAATGGATCTTGAGAGAGGAAATGTCATTGCTGGCTATGCAGATTTCATGAAAAAATATCTTAATTAGTGTTCTGAAGATGAATGAAGGTCTTACGAGTGTGGAACGACATGAGGGTGAGTAATTAATGACGTTATTTTCATTTTTGGGTGAACTAACCCTTTAAGCCTATTTGGGACCATTTACTGCATTGTGACAAGATGACAATTAAACACTTAACATTCCAATTACTGTGAGAAAATTCTTCAACATTATTAAAATTGCAACATATTAATTCTTTCGCCGCCAGCATTTGATAACTTTCACAAAAAATGTAATGTGGCTCAAGAATATTTAGATGTATGAATATCTGAACATGCAATATAACAAAAGAACAGAGCCTCTAAAACAATCGAGCTTCATGCTCTTTTTTAATCAACACTTGAATGTGGGAAAGTTTCATTTATAAAAGCAACACTTTGAAGAAAAAGCTGAGAAAATCATTTGGGTTTTTTCAAAGAAAACAATGTCAGCAATGCTTTCATCGCTTGTTTCTGCTTCTTGTTCGCCCGTGTTTTGATCTGGAGATTCTGTACTCTTTCAGAAGATGTCATAGCGCCCCCTACCGTATAACAGTGGAAACACGGATCGCTGGAAAAGTCTGTTAACGGTGGGGAAAGAGTTTATTCATCGAAGGTGGATTCAGACTGAAGTAGTTCTGTAGTTAAAGCAGTATCCGTCTAAACTAATGATTTTAGCGACTACAGTTTAAATGAATTGGAAGTTAAAGCAATTGATTTACACATTGTTCTACGGAGTCCCTAAAGGGACATGTGATGGAAGAAAAATGAGATGGGAGGAAAAATATGTCAAAACTTTTTTTTTTTGCGGGTGAAAGCAAAGTTTCTCGAGGGAACGCAGAAGCATTGACAAATCATTGTTCCTCCCATCTCATATTTTTGGATCAACCCTCCACAAACATCAGATTGACCTGCTATAGAGGTTATATTACACCTGAAATGTGAATTTGGACCCTGTTAAGAGGATCTGATGAGAGAAAGAAAGAAGATTCCATGTAATACAAACATCTTTTATTTCATTAGCTGATGCATTCGGTTAATTACATTAAAACATGATATAAAACACAAGTATCTTGAGTTAACCGCTCAAAACTGAGCGTTTTTAAGGTAATATAAAGCATTTTTAGAAGACACTGGAATCAGGAATGTACAGGACCTCAAAGAAAACATCCTGTTTACCTTACAAGATTCCCAAACGACCTCATTCAGGAAACCCAAACACAAAATGTCTTTTGAAATGGGAGAGATATGAATGAGGTCAGAGGTCAGCTGGAGGCCACTGATGTTCCGTCACAGGTCAGCTGACCTTCATCAGGTTAATACACACACACACACACACACACACACACACACGTGTGGTGAAGTGCGGATCAGCTTCAGCCCAGCAGTGAGATCAGCATCACCACACCCATGAACTGAGTGAAGAGGATCACAGGCGTGAAGAAGGACCAGACGGGCCACAGAGCCATGTTCAAGCTGAAACACACGATCATCTGCTTTAAAATGACACAAATGAAGCTTTTCCAAACTTTGAATCAACTGAACCAACTGCTTCATTAAATGATTCAGTGTTTCGAAGTGTCTGAATCTCCACACGCTGGTCAGAACGGTGTAAACTCAAACCAAACATGCATTAAACATCTTCACAAACCAATAACATGTTTTATTGAAATCATTTAATACCACTAAATATGAAATAATGTGATATTTTATTCTTGTTTTGTTTGTTTTATGGAGAGCCTGATTAATCAGGCCAATAATTCTTCTGAATCACTGACGGTTTCGAAGCTTCATGAAGAGTGTGTGACAGCGTCTGACCTGCAGGACGCGGCGATGAAGGCGGCGGTGGTGACGGCGGGGACGGCCGGATACTCCTGCTCGTAGTGTTTGATGCCTCTGAACCACTCCAGATAAACGATACAGAACGCCGCCAGACTGAGACACAATCCCAGCAGCACCAGACCCACGGAAAACCACCAGCTGAAATACAGACGGAGCATCAGGACACTCCCAAACACTCCGCAGAATACGGCTGTCAGTCCTGCATTTCCTTAATCCGGTTGCGTTCACACACGGTACGGTTATTTACGGGAGTGACAACAGCATTCTATAACCGAACTCACACCCGTACATCTTCAGGACTCACAGCCGCATTCTCAGAAGATTCGTGCCGTGTGAGCAGAACCGGAGCGGACAACCGTCACGTCACACACAGAGAGAGAGACGAAATCCCAAAAACTGACAGTGTGAACGTGGCCTTATTTCTCAAGATTGCTCTAAAGACAAAACTTCCTGAAAAGAATGTTCTTAAAATCATCATAAATTCATCTAAAAAATGTGTTAGAACATAAGATTTTTTAAGCGCGGCACTTTCTTATGCAAGAGATTTTGGTAACACTTTACATTCAGGTCCCATTAGCTGACAGTATTTATCAATCTTAAAGGGTTAGTTCAGCCAAAAATGAAAATAACGTCATTTATTACTCACCCTCATGTCGTTCCACACCCATAAGACCTTCATTCATCTTCGGAACACAAATTAAGATATTTTTGATGAAATCTGCATAGCCAGTAGGGCTGGGCGATATATCGCATGAGATTATCACGTGCATTTCGTCAGTAAAGCTGGTTCCCTGATTGCCGTTAAATCGCCATCACCTGCTTTCAAATGGAGCGGCATTTAATAGACAGAACCGTAGATCACTGATAAGCCACGCAATATCGCGTTCATTATCACAGATGAATCGCCTTCAATAATGAACGCGATATTGCGTGGCTTATCAGTGATCTACGGCTCTGTCTATTAAATGCCGCTCCATTTGAAAGCAGGTGATGGTGATTTAACGGCAATCAGGGAACCGGCTTTACTGACGAAATGCGCGTGACAAAAGCATGCGATATATCGCCCAGCCCTAATAGCCAGCAATGACATTTCCTCTCTCAAGATCCATTAATGTACTAAAAACATATTTAAATCAGTTCATGTGAGTACAGTGGTTCAATATTAATATTATAAAGCCACGAGAATATTTTTGGTGCGCCAAAAAAACAAAATAACGACTTATATAGTGATGGCCGAAGCTTCGGAGCGTTATGAATCAGCGTATCGAATCAGTGGTTCGGAGCGCCAAAGTCACGTGATTTCAGCAGTTTGACACGTGATCCGAATCGTGATTCGACACAAAAGATTCATAACGCTCCGAAGCTTCCTGAAGCAGTGTTTTGAAATCGGCCATCACTATATAAGTCGTTATTTTGTTTTTTTGGCGCACCAAAAATATTCTCGTGGCTTTATAATATTAATATTGAACCACTGTACTCACATGAACTGATTTAAATATGTTTTTAGTACATTAATGGATCTTGAGAGAGGAAATGTCATTGCTCCCTCACTGAGCCATCGGATTTCATCAAAAATATCTTAATTTGTGTTCTGAAGATGAACGAAGGTCTTACGGGTGTGGAACGACACGAGGGTGAGTAATAAATGACAGAATTTTCATTTTTGGGCGAACTAACCCTTTAATGTTAGTTAATAAAAACACAACTGTTCACTGTTAGTTTCGGTCTTAAACATAATATTAACAGATAGATTTTGATTTGAATAATAATTCAGTGAATGTTGAAATTAACATGAACTCAGATTAATAAACGCTTTTTAAGTATTTTTCATTGTTATCATTTATTAATAAACAGAAACATAGTGTAAAGTGATTCCAAAATTTCTTTCCTAAGAAGATTTTTATGAATCTCCTGAGTAACTTCTATAGAGTTGAGTACAGTTCAGAGTGTGTGTGTGTGTGTGTGTCACTGTAACCAGAGCGCTATAATCTCTATTGTAATCCAGGATCAGACCACATGAGAGAGAAAGAGTGTTTCAGGGGTTAGTGTAATAAGGTTTTCACTGTGCTCAGATCAGTCAGGTTATAATCACCTGTGAATGTCACTGTGGTTCAGCACGACAGAGAAGAAATCCACATAGTATGTGAGAGCGATGGATGCCAGAATCCAGAAGACAGAGTGTCGGTTGATCCGAGAGGAAGACTTCAGCTTCTCCTCCTCATCCTCATCAGGACCAGCAGCTGCACAACATCAACACAACATCATCAGACACACTGTATCTGCACAGACACACACACAGACACACAAAGAGTCGAGCAGAGTTTGACACGCATTCAGATGAAGGTATTCAGTGTGTGTTTCTCACTCTTTTCGTCTTCTTCTTCTTCGTTTATCTTAAATCGCCGCCGCACGTTCACAAACTCACTGAACTCCGCCATGATGCCCGGTGACGTCACATTCAAGCGGCGGCCGATCCGTGACGCGCGAGATTCAAGTGAGTCGCTGACGGTCGAGATCCGATTCGAATCGGACTCGTTTCACTTCTCGCACTTGGTCGTCGTATTTGAACTGAATTGAGAACTGTAGTTTTGCTCGCAGTATTCATTTCTGATATTCAACACACAACATACAAGACAAGTTTAGTCATATTTCGTTTTTAACTCAGTTGAAACTTATCAATTTAGTTTGTCATAGAATGGAACATTTCTACTCATTTTGATAAACAAATGCATAGTCATATATAGATATTTAATGATCACTGATGTTTTGTGGCCTTTTATTCTGTGCCCAAATGTAAAAACCTCAAAATCTGAATGTAGAGGATGAGTTTAGTCCTTTAGATTATATTATATAAAACAGCTGATCTGGATTTTGTTGCTCACTTGCAGCCCATTGAAAGCTCAAACTGCGCATGTTCATTTATCATCAAAGGTTTGATGAAGAAACATTCAAAGCGTGGAATAAATTTAGTTTCTGAAACCCTACACTACTGAATCCTGGAGCCATCATTGTTCTGGAAATGAAAAGGGTCTTTTAAAGACTGACTTCACTGTTTTCATGAATGAGGTGATGAAAACTGAGGCTGCTCTAAGTAATGAAGCATTTTTACCAATAATTCACACATTAAAAACAAACAAAAAAAAAAAATTACAGTTAACAGATGTTTTAGACACGAACAAAATGTCCCAGTTGTTCCAAGCAAATAAGCACTAAGATTTATCACCAGTAAGTCACTTCCTGTCGTGCTTTTAGTTTGCACAGCAGAGCTGTTCTGATAGAGTTCTGCAGGATGATGCATTTCTGTAGGCCGAAACACAGAAACAAGTTGCATTTTGGCACTTCGGGAGTGATGCGAACTTATGGATCGGCCTACAAAAATACTGCAAAATCACTGCAGCAATCTATATAGAAGCACATTTCCACCAAATAAGAAAAAATATGCTTTGGTAAATCATAATTTTGACATAAAAAAGTCATAATTAGGACATAAAAAGTTGAAATTATGATATAAAATTTTTAAATTCTGACAAAAAGTTAAAATCATGATAAAAAGTTGAAATTATGAAATATAAAGAGTCGCAATTATGATATAGTAAGTCACAAAAGACAAAAAGTCAAAATTATATAGAAAGTCATAATTATGACAAAAAAATGTACATTCTGACAGTCACAATTATGACAAAAAGTTAAAATTGACATAGTAAATCATAATTATAATGTACTAATTATGACAAACTTTTAAGTTGACAAAGTAAGTCACGATTATTACATAAAAAGTTTAAATTAATACATAATATGCCATACTAAGTCACGATTATGACATAAAGAGTTGAAATTATGATAGAAAAAGGCACAATTATGACATAGGCTACTGTTAATTATGACATTAAAAGTCAAAATTTTGACATACTAAGTCACAATTATGACAAAAAGTTGAAATTATGATGTCAAAATTATGACAGGCTACCAATTATGACATAAATAAAAATTATGACAAAAGTTTAAATTGACAAAGTCATAATTTTGACACAAAAAGTTGAAATTATGACATAAAAAGTCATAATCAAGATAGTCACAAAGCCATAATACCAAGTCCTGCCCTAAATTTATTACATTTTTTCGTTACGCTCAGATGTACGTCACAATACAGAGGAAAAGATCTGTCGCAACTTACATTTGTAAAGTTTTCATTCAACAAAGACAGGCATGCAAATTATGTTTGAAAAGAAGCAAACATCTGCACATTTAAACACACAACATGTCAGAAACCAATAATCAATTATAGAAACCTGTAGATCTATGACACACTTTGATTGTGATGGAGAAGTAATGAATGCAGCATGTGAGAGTGTTGGTCTGAGTTCAGCAGGTCCGTGAGCAGCTGAGCAGCACCTGTGCGCGGGGTCAGGAGGTCAGGTGTTGTTCAGGTGTGCAGACAGCAGCACAGGTGAGCACAGGTGTGGAATACTGTATCCTGCCAACAGCCCCGGTCTCTCTAAATACACCTCGACTAGAGTTTCCTGCCAGCTGGAGCCCAATCCATCTGGAGCAGAACTGATCCAAACACACACACACACACACACACACACAGATGAGAAACCGCATACTGTACAATTAATGCAGCATCTCTTAAAAACACACTACATGCAAAAACATTGTTTTTTTCATGCACTGACCAGTTTTGAGATTTTGGGCTATTCTGCTTTTCACAGTGTGTTGTTTCAGACTAGTGGGAAAAAACATCCAAAATACACATTTAAGTGTTTATTTTATTGCACTTCATCTATTTGCGTCTCTAGATTTCAATTACAGTACATATCTTTAAAGTTTTTTCCTCCACTTCAGCAGCACTTACACTCACCAAAACTTACAGCTTTATTCACATCTGTACTCTGAAGATTTTTACTGTGGGGTTTGTTCATATATCATTTACACTTTTATTTATAGAACATTTTATTTCTAAAACATGGTGAAAATGTATTTTTTTTCCTGTCTGTTGACAGTATTTTCTGATTTATAGAGCGATAAAAAGACAATGCATAATTCCCTCTATAAAAACCTTTAACTCTAATATGTCAACAAAATCAAACAAGAATTTTGAATCTAACTTTATCCAATATTCAGAATTATGTTCTGGAAATGTATGCAAATATGTGCATAATTAGTTAGATTATTCCCTATTTGCATATTTAAATACAACATTCCAGATAACTTGTAATACAATTATTTATTTATTTATTTATTTATTTATTTTGCATTTCTAAATGTAATCAGCCAACCGTAAAAGCATAGTGATATCCATTCGTTAAATTTTTACCCTATTCACCTGTGCTGTCCTTCCTTAAACGTTTCCTAACAGGAGTTAAAATGGTTAAATCTCCTCTCAGAAGGCAACGCAACAATAGCAGAAATAAATCGCAGAGAAAAATGACTGGAGTCAGTCATGATGATTTCAGATCTCTGTCTCCTGCTTCTCCATGAGGAGATCGTCAGACGGATCACGAGACCTCCTTAGACCGATGATGGACGTCCAGAACATTCAGCCTCATTACTGTCTAAGAGAAACAACTGAGATGATGACCGAGACAGATTCTACTGTAAATCTGCAGAGGTGAATCAAAGCTCAATCTGGTTTTTGGGGATGTGGAGACATCAGTCTCTCCATCTCTTACTCTGGAAAACCGTAAAACTATCCAGACATCCCGAACAGTGGATGCAACCAAATGGATATTTGATAAACCCACATCGATTGACCAAGCATTTGTGTCTGATTTACATACGAATGCAGCGAGGCCTTCCAATATTCAAAAATCACATCGAATTAATCAGCCAGACGCTAAACAGTTATCAAGATGTGAGGCGATTGACTTACCTGTGGCCTGCTCTTATCTTCACCTCAAACCAGAACTCAAAACAGAACCTGGATTGTGCTTTATGAGAGTATCATGTTCTGAGCCGAGTGGACAAAAGACCTTTACGCTTCATAATGCCGGTCATTCAGCACATCTGAACATCAAACTTCCTTTAGTGTGTGTGTGTGTGTGTGTGTGCTGGCCAGATATTCTGAGAAAACGCTGAGCGCATTTGATTCTCACCCAAACAGACAATAAAACCATATCCTTCCATTTCCCTGCAGTAAACCTGGTTTTCTGCTCCTGTTTCCCAGAGGCCTTTGGGGCAGCGATGAGGAGAACAATAGCGTTCTGTGAGGAAGCTTTATCAGAGACGTATACCTTACATACTGCACACGGCTCTGGTTTTTGCTGACTCCAGCGATGGAGCCGAGTGGAGCATGTCTCAACATTTCCCACAATCAACCTGCATGTTTCAGCATGTCAGTGACGACGCCTGCTGTTCACCAAACACACCAAAAGTCAACATTATGTGTTGGAAACACTACCAGAGGATCAGCCAGAAATTATCATTCTGTCATCGTTTACATCGGTCCAAACCTGTTTGACTTTCTTTCTTGTGTGCAATATAAAAGATGTTTTGGACCCCATTGACTTCTATTGTTCCTCAAAATATCGTGTTTTGTGTTTCATGAGCATGAGGGTTTTGAAGACCAAATGCAGATGCATCGATCGCACAGATGTTCACTGTATGACTTTCTTTGTTGGACCACAAAAGAAGATGATTTGAAGAATATGGTTAAAACAGTTGATGGACCCCATTGACTTCCAAAGTATGGGGGGGGGGGGGAAATACTGGGGTTCATCAGCTGACATTCTTCAAAATATCTTCTTTTGTGTTCAGCAGAGGAAAGAAATTCGTTAACGCATTTTTTTTACAGTGTCATTGTTACATATGTTACATGTAGTTACTATAGTAATAACTATAAATTATGCATAATTACATGCAACTAACCCCTAAACCAAACCAAACCCTAATCCTAACCCAATACTAAGTAGCCTACATGTAGTTACTTAATATTACTCAGTAATTAAATGTACAATTAAAGTGTAACAAAGACACCTTAAAATAAAGTGTAACCAGAAATTCATACCGGTTTGGAACAAATTGAGGGCGAGTAAACAATGACAGATTTTTCATTTATAGGTGAACTATCCCTTTAAGTACAATTTATGTCATACACCCCTGCCTACAACACTATGACAGGTATAAAGGAGCAGTTTAAGTCCAGCTACCGTGAGCTAGGCTGCGCTAAAGCCCCGTCCGGCCGATATGATTACAGCTAAGCGCGGGATCAGTGCCGCACACGGGGATTATCAGCTCCGGAGCGCACACGAGTGTTTCTCTGTGTGTGTGCGCGTGCGCGCCGCTAACAGGCAGCCTATTCTCCAGGTGGAAACCGGACAGCGCCGAGTCCTGACCCGCGGGTCCGCGCAGCGCTCGCACCTGTATGGAGCCTCTGTGTGCACGGGCCAACTGAACCCTGCCCCGGGAGAGAAAGAATGTCCCACACAAGAGTCCGATTCAGCCCTTACACCCCCACCCACCTTAAACAGGTAATCTCTCCAGCACAGGTCTCGCCGCGTTAACGGTGCAGTACACGCATCACGGAGCTGTGCGCGCGTCCGCCGGTGAGGTGCGCGGAGACATGATCACCGGTCGGTACCTGTGGCCTGTTCTGTGCCATTTTTAGTATAAACAGTGTGAGTGAAGATGGGACACTCTAAGGGCTGGTTCACACAGAACGTGTTTTTCCATTGTTTTTATATTCAAACACGCGCTAGACGGGCGTGTTTGACCGTCAACTTTTTGAAGTTTAACTTTTCGTTTAATTATCCCTTGATTTACTCTCAAGCCATCCTAGGTGTATATGACCATCTTCTTTCAGCCAAAAACAGTCAGAGTTATATTAAAAATATTCTGGCTCTTTCTTGTAAAAAGCGTGATATGAATAAAAGTGACTTCCAAGCTTTATAATGGGAGTGGATGGGGCTGGAGATTTTGAAGCAAAAAAAAAATTGCATCCATCCATCAGGGTTAATAAAGACCTTCTGAAGCAGAGGTGTGTTTTTGTAAGAAAAATATCCTTATTTATAACTTCATAAAGTATAATAACTAGCTTTCGGCAAACGGCCATACGCATCACGTCACGATGGAGGAGTGACCTCTGACCCGACACGTGACGCAGGATGTAGGAGTATCGTAAGTTTAGACACCTCTCGTGGTTCAAACATACAGGACTACGCAATAAACTCAAGCTCCTCCCACATTTCTCTTTAAAAATGATTATAATCCGTGACCGGTGTTTTGCTTTGCTCTATCCTCTGCGTTTCCACGTTCGTCGTTGCGTCATGCGTCAGGTCAGAGGTCACTCTTCCCCCGGGACTTGATGCATACGGCTGTTTCCCGGAAGTTAGTTATTATATTTTATAAAGTTTTAATTATGGATATTTTTCTTACAAAAACACATCACTTCAGGCCTTTATTAACCCCCTGGAGCCGAATGGATTATATTTATGTGTTTATTTGGGCTTCAAAATCTCGAGCCCCATTATAAAGCTGGGAAGAGGCAGGATATTTTTAAATATATCTCTGATTGCGTTCGTCTGAAGGAAGAGTCACCTGGGATGGCTTGAGTGCGAGTTCATTTTTGTGTCCCTTTAATATCACCGTTTTAAAGCATTAATCTCTTAACGTCTTGAGTTCGTATATTCAACATCGAGAACGTGCTGCTCTGTGTCGTACCCGATCAAACCTTCACACACTTGCGGTCTTCATGTGCACTCGAACACTTGGACCAAATGCAGGAAATACGTCATGTACTGCAAGTAGAGAAGTGGTCAAGTGTGTGTAACGGGACGGCCCTGAAGGATGGACTGATGGATTCACTCATTCGTCGCAGCTTTAATTACACAGCGCTGTGGACTATCAGACTCTGATGCCGGCTGACAAAAATACCTTATAAAACTCTAGAGTACATCATTTGAAACTGAAGACACAGATGGATGTTTTAGAGTTTATTCTAGCAAGAGATGATGATGATGATGATGACGACAGCACAGGTCACAGAAGAAGAGCGTCACAGTCATTTCACCAGTCTGACTTTCTCTTTTAGGATTCTAAACTTCGGGTTCTTGTTGATCTTCCTGTTGAACAGAGACAGAAGCTCCTCTTCCGATCTGTAGTTTCCGTCTCCACTGAACGAATAATACGCAGCCAAAACCTGGAGAGACACCAGAGAGTCGACGGCTCGTGAGAAACGTTTCTGTCCAAGCTTTGACGTAAACACGATCTCAACAGACAGATAAACAGGACTTTAGTTACGTCTCTCTGTATTCACGCTGGTGGTTTCGGAAGTGTCACTCACCTTCTTGCGGAGCTTCTTGACAGCGAGTCCGTCGTCTGGAGCGTCTCTCAAAACGGCCTTTATCGTCCCTTTCCAGTTAAACTTTCCTGCAGAAGATCAGAAGATCATCAGTGTGATTCTGTCAAACCGTTTCATGTTGTTCAGACTCTGATTCTGAAATACCTGTAGTGTTTGATTCACACTGCTGGCTCTCTGGCTCCTCCCCCTCCAGATTCAGACTCTCTGATTGGTCAAAGCAGACAGGAAATAAATAAGGTTCTCAGCGTTAGAGGCCGTGTGACTCTCTGACGTGATCCTTACCATCAAACGCCTCTTCCTTTCTTTTCTTCGTCTTTTCGTCTGCGTTCTGTTCTCTCTCCTCTCGTTTCCTCTTTTTTTTGCTCTGTTTCTCGCAGGGATTTTGTCCGTTCTGCTCCTCTGAAGTCTTTCTCTTGTTCTTTTTATGTTTCCTCTCTTCTGTCTTTTCTTCATTCGTCTCAGAGCCGTCGTTCAGGTCGCTTGGGTTCGGTTTGTGTTCCTCTGCCGTCTGATGGTTGCTGTGCTGAAACGTCACCAAACAAAAGCCAAACTTTATATTTATTTATACACACAACTCTCTTGTGGTGTGACCCGATGAAGAACTTAAACTCTTACGCTGTCGGCCGCCGCTGAGAAAATCTCCCAGACCTGCTCCTGTAACTCCGGACTGTGGATCTTCAGGCTGTTCTTCATCCAGTTCTGCAGGTGAACAAAGCAAACGTTAACGATCGTCCGTCGGGCAGAAGAAACTCAGATCCTCCCAGATCTTCACCTGAAACTTGGCTCTCTTCCGGGGCACGTTGTCGTAGGCGCTGACCTGCCGCAGGACCTGCTGGAGTCTGGGCTGGATGCCGGGCTGCTCCATGGCCTCCTGGATCCTCTGGAGAAGAAGGACAGAAGCGTGAGCCATCCCAGAATCCCTTCAGACACACACACACACTTCAGCTCTAGTCACCTGAATCCACTGCTGCTGCTTCACGTCGCCTTTATTCGTCTTCGCCTGGAAGTCTCTGCCGCCGTATTTCTGATCTTCGCTGATGCACTTGTTGTGGTTCTTGTAATCATCACCCCTGCAGACACACACACACACACACACACACACACACACACACACATCAGTCACATTCAGCACACACACACACACACACACACACATCAGTCACATTCAGCACGCACACACACACACACACGCACACACACACACACACCATCATCACGACTCACCTGAAGTCTTTTCCGCAGTCGATGCAGGACAGAACTTGACATCCGCGGCACTTCAGCAGGTGTTTCTCCACCTGAGCTTTCCTCAGAGATTCTCCGCAGGTGTCACACGTGAAGAACACCATCCTGACGACGATGATGATGATGAAGAAGAGCAGCTGATCCTGAGAACAACATAATCATGGCCTTCAATCATACACGTTCATGTCAATCACCGTGTTTTAATGCAAGCGTGAATGTGAGACTCGCTTCCATTCAATTTCTCTGTGCTTCATATTGAAAACTTATTAAAGTTCATTTCTGCCACAAAAGAAAAACAAGTTCTGAAAGTAATTTTTAACTTTTAAACGTCTGCTTAGGTAGGATGTCATAATTTTGACTTCTTTGATCAAATAATTGACATTTTGTCATAATTTAAATTTTTTAAATCAAATAATTGACTTATGATGTAATAATTTCGACGTTTTAATAAAACAATATACTTTTGATGTCATAATTACGACTTTTGATGTCATACCACAGCATGGTGGTTTTTCTTATGTGGCAGAAATGGGCTTCCATATTAACTTGTATCTCTTGAATTATTTTACTGTATTGTAATGGTATTTTTTATCATTATTTTACTGTATTGTGATAATCATAATCACTGGTCTGAAGCACAAACAGCTTTACTGGACTTTTATTCTTCCAGTTTTTTCCCGAGAGCGGATCATGAACCGGAAGTCTCGCACATTCACAGAATATAACTTTTCCGCGTTGTAAAATAAGTGTATATAATGTTTCTATCATGAATAAGTGGTTGATAATTGAGGCGTGTAGCTGTGATGCTGCACCTGATAGAGCAGAAGTGATTCTCTGATGATCCTGCAGCGGCTCGCGCGTGTTTCCTTCGCCGCAGATAACGAGCGGCAGGACTGGATTCTGATCCCGGTGCGGTTCTCCTGATCCGGTGATGGAGTCTCCGGTACGTGATTTCTCGTTGCTCTCGGTCACGATGGAAGAGCGCGCGAGTGTCTTGAATCACGCGTCGCCGGTTACACACGAGCGCCTGGTGCCGCTCTGTTTTCACTCCGGACTGAAACACGAACATTAAATAATCCAGTTCCGCAAACACAATAAAAGTTAACAACGGAACGGGGTTTTAGGACAAAAAAGAAAACATTTACTTTTGTTACATAATATAGAATATGGAATTTATAAATGCCTAAAACAACAGTAAAAAGTTAGTATTATTTATAGTTTTTATTAATATTTTGAATCATCTTGATAATATTTTCACCTTTTCTTTTTAATTTTACTTTAATTTTTAGCGTGCTTTTGTCATTTCATTAGTTTTGGGTTTGTTAATATTTGGGTTTAATTTAGTTTGATTTCAGTTTGAGGTTTTATTTATTTACTGTTATTTCCATCATTTTAGTGCTTCGGTTTACACTTAATTTAGTTGCAAATAACCCTGGGTGGAATATATAAATAAAATATAAATAAAAACAATAATCCAACTCATGATGGGATGCAGCATAAGGTGAATTATATCGTATTGTAACGAAAAATGTAATTATATTGTAATTATATTGGATGATCAAACAAAAGCCTTGCAATTATACAATTTATTCATAAAGTATATAGGTGTAAATGTATATACTTTATCCTCTTTGTCCCGTGTGAGACACAAGGCATGTAAATGTATATATCTGTGTTAATTTTAGATAAAACGGAGTAAAAACAAAAACACTTTTATTGTGGAAAAATGAACTGACGTCATCAGCGCGGCGCCTGTTCCTCCGAATGGAAGGTGAGAAGAGCGAGAATCTTTCTTCATTCTGCTTTAACACGCGCAGCTCCGCTCGAACTGTTGCTTTGACTGTATTATTATAATATAATTCTGTATTATTCTGTCTCATAGACACGAGTGATAGTTATATGGCGGGGATGAATGGTGTTTAACACACGCGCAGATGGACAGTGTGTGCAGTCACAGCGTGTTCGTGCTGCAGCAGCTCCAGGAGCAGCGCATTCAGGGTCTGCTGTGCGACTGCATGCTGGTGGTGAAGGGCGTCTGCTTCAAAGCCCACAAGAACGTGCTGGCGGCCTTCAGCGCCTACTTCCGGTAACACGTGACGTCACTTGAAAATGACTTCAAAGAGTTATGGAAATATTATTAATATTATATTATTATTAGCTCTATTGAGCTGGAAAAAGGTTTTAAAAGGAGTCTTTGGATCTTCTTCTCTCGATTGTCTCTCCTCAGCTCTCTGTTCCAGAACTCTCCGGCACAGAAGAACGATGTTTTCCATCTGGCCATTCAGGACGTGAGCGGCATCGGGCAGGTTCTGGACTACATGTACACGTCACACCTGGAGCTCAACCAGGACAACGTTCAAACGCTGATGGAGATCGCCCAGAGCCTGCAGGTCACAAACACTCTTCAGTTTAAACCCAACAACTTCCAAGAATATGTTCAGAACATTCCTGAAACATCTTTGAAGTTTGTTTTTTGGTCAGCCAGGAAAATTTACTTTACAGAAAATAGAACATTCTTTTTTAGGTTTGCAGAACATTTCCCTTAACGTTCAGGTAACGCTCACCTAACTTTCAGATAACATTTCCTAACATTCAGGTAACGTTCAGATAACTTTCAGGAAACATTTTCCTAACATTCAGGTAACGTTCAGATAACTTTCAGGAAACATTTTCCTAACATTCAGGTAACGTTCAGATAACTTTCAGATAACATTTCCCTAACATTTAGGTAACGTTCACCTAACTTTCAGGTAACATTTCCCTAACGTTCAGGTAACGTTCACCTAACTTTCAGGTAACATTTCCCTAACGTTCAGGTAACGTTCACCTAACGTTCAGCTAACATTCAGGTAACATTTCCCTAACATTCAGGTAACATTCCCCTAACATTCATGTAACGTTCAGCAAACTTTCAGGAATCATTCCCCTAACATTCAGATAATGTTCACCTAACTTTCAGGTAACATTTCCCTAACGTTCAGGTAACATTCCCCTAACGTTCAGGAAACATTCACCTAACTTTCAGGTAACATTCCCCTAACGTTCAGGAAACATTCACCTAACTTTCAGGTAACATTTCCCTAACGTTCAGGAAACATTCACCTAACTTTCAGGAAACATTTTCCTAACTTTCAGGAAACATTTTCCTAATGTTCAGGTAACGTTCACCTAACTTTCAGGAAACATTTTCCTAACTTTCAGGAAACATTTTCCTAATGTTCAGGTAACGTTCATCTAACTTTCAGGTAACGTTCCCTTTAAACATCTTCAGAATGGCTGGTCTGTTTGCGTTGCAGGTGTTGAACATCCTGAACATGTGTCACACGTTCCTGAAGCCCTGCGTGTCGAGCGACGCGTCCTTCTCTCTTCCGGCCGAAGCGGCTCAGGATCAGGACTGCCTGTTGGGAGGCTCTCTGCCGTCAGAAGCGCATCTTCCTCCTCCCGCGGACGAGCAGCAGAAGCGAGCGCAGCCGGTGGAGACGGACCGCCAGCCGCCGCACGGCTACAAGCTCAGGAACTTCTACACCAGACAGTACTTCAAACAGAGCGGCAGCTTCCCGCCGGAGGAGCCGTTCCACACGAGCGTGAGCTCGACGCACGCATCCGATCCCCCGTCCGGCTCCGAGGCCACGCCCCCGCGCGTCCTGCGGCCGAAGAAAGACGTTTACCTGAAGAAGTTCAACTACCTGCGCTCGCACGTCAGTCCCGAGGAGGAGGAAGGAGAGCGCTGCGCCGGAGCCGACGCGCCGTGTGACCGGCGGGGGGTGACTGACGCCGCGACCTCTGACCTCTCCGTGACCTCTGATCCAGCAGAAGCATCTGAGCTGAAAACGACACCTGCGGCAGAGCCTGATGACGCGGAGTCCAGGGGTCACGACCAGAGGTCAGAGGTCAGCAGCAGCAGTAATAAGTATTGCTGTGAAGTGTGTGGAAAGACGTTTAAACATCCCAGCAACCTCGAGCTGCACAAACGCTCACACACAGGTGAGACACACACACACACACTCACAGGTAAGACACACACACACACACACACACAGGTGAGACACACACACACACACTCACAGGTGAGACACACTCACACACACACACACTCACACACACACACATCTGTTGCGTCTCTCTCTCTCTCTCTGCAGGTGAGAAGCCGTTCCAGTGTAACGTGTGTGGTAAAGGATTCTCTCAGGTACGTTTGGTTCGGCTGCAGGATCTAACTGAATTTATGTGATTATGTATAAATATGAATATGAAATAATAATAATAATAATATTATTTCTAAATAAAAAAATATAAAAAATACTTAAATCTTATTTTACAGAGAAGTAATAAATATTACATATTTTGATTTTGTTATTTATAATTTTATTATTATTTAATAAAATAAAAATAATAAACTCTAAAATTACAATTAAATTTATGGATGTCATAACTTCTTAATTTTCAAACATTATGTAATATTTCAGTGTTTATTGTAAATGATTTATTGCTGCACATCATCATTATTGTGTTAAATTCATGTTCTGGTAATCTTGAATCAGCATCTCTTCTCTTCTCTGACGATGAGGGCGGGGCAACCTGTCACTCACATGAGATCCACCAATAGCAAACCACAACATCCAATCAATTCCCCAGAGACAAAATCAAGCCCCGCCCTACATTAGTTCTTGTTTGAGAAGCGTTTCACTCACACAACAGAGAAGAAAAGACGAGCACAACTTCAGTGTCATGATGACTTCAAAGCTTCTCTTTTGTTGATCAGAGCGTCTCATTAGAAGTCTGAAGATTCACATCATGTGTTTCCAGACGCGTGTTAAAGCGACTCAAACGGATGCAGACGGATGTTTTCCTGTGATTAATCGTGCAGCCCTGCGTTCACTCGTGTGATTGGTGTTCATGTGTTCACAGGCAGGAAACCTGCAGACGCATTTACGCCGACACTCCGGAGAGAAACCGTACATCTGTGAGCTCTGCGGGAAGAGGTGTGTGTTCATTTTGCTAGACTTTTTCAGACTAGTGGAAAGAAAACATCTAAAATACACATTTAAGTGTTTATTTTATTGCACTTTATCCATTTGCGTCTGTAGATTTCAATTACAGTACATATCTTTAAAAGTTTTTTCCTCCACTTCAGCAGCACTTACACTCACCAAAACTTACAGCTTTATTCACATCTGTATTCTGAAGATTTTTACTGTGGGGTTTGTTCATAAATCATTTACACTTTTATTTATAGAACATTTTATTTCTAAAACATGGTGAAAATGTATTTTTTCTGTCTGTTGACAGTATTTTCTGATTTATGGAGCGATAAAAAGACAAATCCATAATTCCCTCTATAAAAACCTTTAACTCTAATATGTCAACAAAATCAAACAAGAATTTTGAATCTGCCTTAATCCACTATTCAGATTTATTGTTGGAAGTATATGCAAATGAGTGCATATTTAATTAGACAATGTGTCAAATGCATATTTAAACATAAAATTTCAGAAAACTTCTAATACAAAAGTTGTCTCAATGTTCTGTGATCAGCTGACCTCATTAATGTCAGTGTCTGTCGTTCAGTTTTGCGGCGTCAGGTGATGTTCAGCGTCACATCATCATCCACTCGGGGGCGCGGCCGCACCTGTGTGACATCTGTGGACGAGGTGAGCGTGAGACGAGAGACGCGTGAATGTTGAATGACTGACCGTCATCATCACATGACCTTCTGTGTCTTCAGGCTTCAGCAACTTCAGCAATCTGAAGGAGCACAAGAAAACTCACAGCACAGAGAAAGAGTTCACCTGCGAGCAGTGCGGGAAATCCTTCAACATGCAGAGAAAACTCTTCAAACACAAACTCAGACACAGCGGAGACAAACCCTACTGCTGCCAGACCTGCGGTAACACACACACACACACACACACATTCACTCTCACAAGTTTTCGGAGTTGTTGATCATTCGTGTGTGTGTTTGCAGGGAAGTGTTTCGCCGGCTCCGGTGATCTCCAGCGTCACGTGCGCTCTCACACCGGTGAGCGTCCGTACGCCTGTGACACGTGCGGCAAGAGCTTCACACGCACTGCGGTTCTGCGCAGACACCGCAGCTCTCACTGCAGGCCGGCAGACGCAGGAGTCTCTCAGTCCAGCAGCGGCTCCCCGGCGCCGGCCCGACCCACAGCATCATCATCATCATCATCATCGTGTCTCTCGGTGGACAGATCTCACACTGACGGACTGTGCAGCAGCGGCGCGCTCTGGGGACGCGCCATGAAGACACTGCAGAGCGACACTGACGTCTGAATCATGTGATCGTCAGTGTTTCTCAGGGACAGGCTTCAGTGGCTCAATTAAATGCTATTTATGAATACAGTGTGATTCTTGCATCATCTGCGTCTCAGTGTGTCACTGCTGTAGATCAGCATGTTCTGTTTCAAAACCGGCTCTGTTTGCTGGTCAGACTCCTTTAAAACATGCTGGATCAAAGGTGTGGAATAATTTAGATTTTATGATGTTTCTGAAAGAATCTCTTCTGTTCACAGACTGTTTATTTGATCAAAAATACAGTAAAAACTGAAATATTATTATAATGTAAATCAGCTGTTTTCTATGTGAATATATAGTAAAGTGTAATTTATTCCTGTGATCAAAGCTGAATTTTCAGCATCATTACTCCAGTCTTCAGTGTCACATGATCCTTCAGAAATCATTCTGATATGATGATTTGCTGCTCAAGAAACATTTATGATTATTATCAGTGTTGAAAACAGTATTTTTGTGGAAACTGTGATACATTTTATTTTTCAGGATTCTTTGATGAATAGAAATTTCAACGAACAGCATTTATTTGATCTTTTGTAACATTATAATGTCACTTTTAATCAGTTTAATGCATCCTTAAATTAACTTTTTTAATCTTGCTGACTTAATTGTAATGTATCACGGTTTCCACAAAAATACATGTTTTTAAAGAACAGTAATTATTTTCAGGCTGTATTGTAAGTTCAGTTGAGAAGGATATATAATTATAATTAATAAAAAGAACATTAAATTTATTACTTACCTCCTGAATAGATGTGAATGTCACGCTGAGGACAGATTTATTCAGGAGTATTGAATCACTGTAAAACATTCAGAGAAATATGAAACGTTTGCTGTCCTGACGACAGTATAAACCTCTGGTGTTTCTTCATCATGTGCTTTAAGCTTTACCGTTTTCAGCTGATACTGTCAACAAATACCTGACGGGATTCTGACTAAAACAAAAGTTTGATCAGGAACACAATAACACACACATGCTGATCTACAGCATTTACACACATTCATCTGCAGTTCAAAATCAAATCACTTTTCTTTCTTTCTTTTTTTTTAAAATGTCCATATCTTACATATTTAGGATATTTAAGCCTATTATTATGGCCTTGGATTTGGTGAACACACCCCACACTAAAATCACTACAGAAATAAACATGGCTCCAGAAATTCATCACCATAGTATAGAAGCCCATTTCTGCATAAGACAAAAAATAAAGCCTTGGTAGATCATAATTATGACATGAAAAGTCAAAATTGACAATTAATGAGATTTGAAGAACAGTTGAAATTATAACATACTAATGAGATTATGATATCAAAATTGACATCAGAAAGTTGAAACTGTGACATTAAAAATCAATTATGACAGTCAAAGTTGACATACTACATCATAATAATGAGATTAAACAGTTGACATTATGACCAAGTCAGAATTATGATGGAAGTCAGTTATGACAAGTCATAATTTTGAGTGATGTGATCTCAATTTTATTAATTTTATTATGAATTACCATCTTGGCAGAAATGGGCTTCTGTAGGCTTGTCAGGTGGATCTTCCCTCAGATGTGTTTCGCAGCTGTTCGTCACTGATGTCAGACTCATTACCGTCAGTCCTGCACCGCTGCTGAACAAACAGCATCTTAACGAACTTCTCACACCAAATCAATCTAGAGTTCAACTGTGTGATTCGACTGGTATCATGAAATCACCGAACAGACCCCGGAGAGTTTGAACTGAGAACGGTTTATTGAATATTATTTCATATGCTCCACATTCAGATGATTTGCTTCGGTTCCTTCAGCCGTCGTACCAGTCCAGAAACAGCAGCGAGAACGAGCACATGACCAGGAAGAAGAGAATCCACACGCGGAAGCCGGCGTTGTTCTTGATGGCCTGAGAAACACGTGAAGAATCATGATCCACATACTGTAAGAACGCCACGACAACCACAAATAAAGCTGCAGATTCATTATTGCGTTTCATTTTTTGATGAAAAACAGTTTAACAAAAGTCTTGATTTACTGACTCTAAAAATTGACAAATGAGTGTGGAAGCCCATTCCTCCCACAAAAGAAAAAACAGTCATACTTTAATAAATCATATTTATACTAAGTCATAATTACAAGACTAAAGTCAAAATTATAATCTAAAACATTTTTAAGTCATAATTTCAACTTAGTATGTCAATTTTGACTCATAATTATATCATTTTAAGCCAAAATTTCTACT
>VTFQ01000023.1:383451-440951 GCA_036281575.1 Ancherythroculter nigrocauda | reverse complement strand
GTGTGTGACGCAGTGAAGTGTGTGACGCAGTGACGCGTGTGATGTAGTGAAGTGTGTGACGCAGTGAAGTGTGTGACGCAGTGAAGTGTGTGACGTACTCTCAGATCGCAGCTGGCCGATGGCGTCTGAGCAGGTCCTCATGAAGATTTGAGCATCCTGGTCGATTTGATCTCTCTCGCTGTCCGTCATCCGGGACACGTCCGAACACAACACACTGCACACACGCACACACACACACACACACACACACACACACAGACGTGTTGTTAACGGGATTCATTCACGATGATTAAAGTTAGTCACCGAACGATCAGATGACGTTCACTGACCTGCCGGCGTTCACATAGTCCTTCCTGTGCTGCAGCAGAAAGTCCTTCAGCTTTGAGATGTTTGAAATCTACAGAATAAAGAGCAGAAATATCAGATGTTTATAAAGCGCTGCATCAATATTAATTCAAGAGAAACGACAGCACAACCTGAAAGTGACCCACACACACACTGAGACCGACAGACGGAGTAAAGAGATGTTTTGCTAACGTTGCTGAAATGTTTCTGCTCCTTTAATAACAGCAATTATGTAATTGCTGCAGTTGTAGAATTTGACCCGAACAGAATCACTTAATAGTGACTCAAACACACACACACACACACACACACACACACACAGGTGAAACACACTCATGACATCAGCAGAGGTCTAATCCTGGCGGCTGGAACAACACCATCAGACGGGTCAGAGGTCAGAGGTCGGCCGCTGTTCACAGATTTCGCTTTAAGAAATCAAACGTTCCCAGCAGCAGCTTTGAGCCTCAAAAGAGTGTCTGTGATTCATCTGAACGTCTGACAGCAAGAACCAGACAGAAACAAAACAGAGACCTCAAGATCACATGACCACTGACAAATCACATGACTACAGACGGACAGACAGACAGACAGCCTGTGTCTGTCACTGATGCTCATGTCAATCCGTCTCTTCTGGGAAGATCCAGCAGATGCTGAACAGGGAAGTAGGATTTGATCCCATTCAGACTCAGTGAGTCACTCCACAGATTCTGTCCTCACCAGCAGAGAGCAGCAGTGACCCGCCGTCATCTGAACGAGTGTGTGTGTGTGTGTGTGTGTGTGTGTGTGTGTGTGTGTGTGATTCCCGCAGTGGGCCTGGAGGCCTTGCAGGAGGGCAGAGGGATCAATTGCTCTGGTAATTTAAGAGCCTAAAGAGCAAGTAATACCTAAACAATGAGCCCAGCGAGTGTGTGTGTGTGTGTGTGTGTGTGTGTGTGTGTGTGTGTTGGGGGCTAAAGGAGACAGTCTGCCTGGCTACATTTAATCTCATCATCAGAGACCCTCCGTTTACCTCACACACACACACACACACACTCACACACACACACACGGAGCGAGTGTAAAGGTGGATTCTGTGAAGTCACGCGTCCGTTCACTTTTCCTCTGACCACGTCGCCATAGAAACCTGATAGCGATCATTGGTGACAGGGTTTGGGTCAGTTTGGGGTTTTCGTCGCCGGTTCAGTTTCCACTCGAGGGAGGAATCGTTCCCGCGGTACAATACTCTCTTTATGAGTCCGACAAACGCTTTATGATGTTCCACTTTATTGGGCTTTTGAAGCCGCAGGATTAAAGGTGACTGTAGTTTAACACAGAGAACTTAAACACGAGCACACAAACACAAATCATGTTTCACAACCACTGAAATACCGTATCAACACCAGAGAGAAAATCATGCTTCAGCAAATCAGAATTATGACATAAATAGTCAAAATTATACTCATGAGATGAAAAGTTGAAATTATGGCTTAAAAAAATTCGAAATTGACAAAACATCATCATTATGAGACAGTCAAAATGTTATAAAAAGGTCATAATTACGAGATAAAAAGCTGAAATTATGACATACTAAAAAAACTGAAATATATCGATTGAAATATATAAATTGATATTTCATAATATATAAATTGAAATGATAATAATAGTAATAATTATGACTTAGAATCCCAACTGTTTAAACATCACAATTGTAATTTAAATAAAAGCATGATTTTCCTCTTCCACAGAAAACAGATCTGAATCCAGCGTCGCTCGTACATGAACCCGCGCTCATGATGAATGACGCACTCGTTTGTTAATCTTAGAGACGAATGTGTTTACAATTCACTTATTGCCGTTATTGAATGCATTTACCCCGAGAGCTCAAAGAGTTTGTGTTGAATTTGCAGAGCTGATTAAAGTGATTCAGTGTTTACAAAAGATTCATTCAGAAAACCCACCGCGAGCTGATTGAACCAACAACACAAACACAAACATCATCATCATCATCATCATCATCATCATCAGAGAACATCAGGCAGTGATTTCACCTGAGCCGCCCGTCACTGGAGACGGCAGCAAATCACATTCAGCAGTTTCTCCTGCAGAACTAAATAAACTCATATGATGTTTTTGTTCTCAGATGTTGATCATGAAGAAATAAAGAACAGGAGCTCTGACAGAATCCAGAGAGGGTTATTGAACAAAACCTCACAGGTTTCATAATACTCAACTTCACCACATAACAAATTAATAATAACACTTTATACAACTACTATAAGTATAATTTTATCCGCACACATGCAGTACACTTACGTAAGGCCACAGACACTATATATCAAATCTCAACTGCGTGTTTGTTTATATTGTAGAAAAATGTAACTATATTACCGTCCAGATCTAATCTGATAAATGTGACTATAAGGCTTGAAGATATTATAAACATTAACGTCAGGATTTTGTGAATTATGAAAATCTCTACACAAATAAATGTGACTTGAATTGATTCACAAACACATCAGCCTTTTTCTGACACGCATCAACACTTCAACATACTAGATCAAAATTATGGCATACTAAATACAAATTATGACATAGAAATTAATCATTAAAAAGTCCAGATTATGAGATAAAAAGTCAATTATGAGATAAAAAAGTCAGTCAAAATTATGAGATAAAAATTCAGATAAAAAGTCAATTATGAGAAAGTCAAATAAAAAGCCAAAATTATGAGATAAAAAGTAAATTATGAGATAAAAAGTAAATTATGAGATAAAAAGTCATAAAGTCAAAATTGTGAGATAAAAATTCAGATAAAAAGTCATAATTATAAAAAGTCAGATAAAAAGTCATAATTATGAGATAAAAAGTCATAATTATGAGATAATAAGTCAGATAAAGTCATAATTATGAGATAAAAAGACAGATAAAGTCAAAATTATGAGATAAAGTCAATAAAAATGAGACAAAGTCATAATTATTAGATAAAACGTCAGACAGATAAAAAGCCAAAATGATGAGATAAAAAGTAAATTATGAGATAAAAAGTCATAAAGTCAAAATTATGAGATAAAAATTCAGAGAAAAAGTCATAATTATAAAAAGTCAGATAAAAAGTCAAAATTATGAGAAAGTCAGATAAAAAAAGTCATAATGAGACAAAAGTCATAATTATGAGACAAAAAATCTAAATTATGAGATAAGTCAGATAAAAAGTCAAAATTATGAGAAAGTCAGATAAAAAAAGTCATAATGAGACAAAAGTCATAATTATGAGACAAAAAATCTAAATTATGAGATAAGTCAGATAAAAAGTCATAATTATGAGATAAAAAGACAGAAAGTCAAAATTATAAGATAAAGTCAGTCAAAATGAGACAAAATCATAATTATGAGATAAAACGTCAGACAGATAAAAAGCCAAAATGATGAGAGACAGATAAAGTCCTAACTCCACTGCAGCTCATCAGCTCAGATCAAGCACGCATCACGGCACTTTAGAGGCTCGGCTCTGGATTTGACAGTTTCAACATTCATCAAAACATCTTCTAACTATAATGAAGAGATTCTGTGAGCTGAACGACTGGAGACGCTCTGGAGTCAGAGGTCAATACTTCAGAAGACGGACACAAAAAATGACCTTTCTGGATCCAAATAAACACTTCGGAAAGACTAAATAGATTCAGAACAGCTGCATCTTTATATATATATTTTTGTCAGAGTTTGGTTAATTTTGTAGGTGTAAAAGCCGTATTTAAAAGCGGCTGAATGACGCACAGTATGATTCACTGAATCTGTGTGAGCTGGTCACATTCATTATAGTAATCATAATCTGAATAAATTCACATTCTTCACATCTCCTGCGAAAACTTCAGCAAGTTCTGCTGGTGAATCCAAACACGCCAATAACACGGAGAAACGGGTGTTCAAGACGAAAACATCTGCCAGAGAATCACAACAGAGCGGTTTATTTTTCAGGTTCGGATCATCAGAGCGCTCGGGTCATTCTGCCTTATTTGCAGAAACATCAGAACTTCCCATCGTTCAGACGTCAGACGGACACGTCCTTCAGAGGTGAAGGAATCTCATGCGACCGATTGGGTTTCCATCAGTCCATCAAGCTCTCCGTGAGCACAGAAACATTCAGACGCGCTTGACGTTGTTTATTTTCCTTTCCCAGTTTTATCTGTCTTGTGAAGCGTCGCCGGCTGAAGAGAAGCCGAACATCTGCTGAGCATTAGACCCGGTTCTGCTGGACTAATCTAATATTCACTGGGTTTTGATCTTCCGCCTCTAATCACCGGCCGGCCGGGATCAGCTTTCTGAGAGAAACTGTTAGAAAGCCCAGCGAAAATGTTATTGCAGCATGTTTATGGAGTCAAAACTGAGCAGGAGCAGAAACACAGGATCGGATCGCAGCGGCCCTCGGCACACGGAGCAGTTCCTGTCGGAGCCAGAGAACTAACTTCAGACAGGTGTATTTACAGGAACACTGAACAAACAATCACCACCAAAGGAGCAACAACATGTGCTGCTCCAGCGGTCCGAACGGATCCGGCTCCGTATCCGAGCCACGAGACACACGTACGGTTACGCCGACGGGATCGGTCAAATGGACCCGGTCAGACGGTTTAGAGGAAAACGGTCAACATTTAAAAACAAATAAATAAAAAGATTAAAATAAATAAATAATTAAAAAATAGATTAAAATAAATAAGTCTTAAATAAATAAAAAGATTAAAATAAATAAATAAATAAAAATAGATTAAGATAAATACTAAAATAAATAAATGAATAAATAAGTAAAAATATTAAAATAAACAAATAGATTAAAATAAAAAATATAAATAAATGAATAAAATAACATTACAATAAATAAGATTAAAATAAATAATTAAATGAATTAAAATAAATAAATATTGAAAAATAGATTAAAATAAATAAGACAAAAATAAATAAATAAATAAAAAGTTTAGAATAAATAGATTAAAATAAATAATAAAAATTAGATTAAAATATACAAATAATAAACCGTACAGAACTATAGTGGTTAGGGGAAAAAATAATAAACTAAATATCTTCTAAAACAGGCCTAATATTTGACACATATTTACAATATTCCAAGTACTGAAAACCCTTGGGAGAAACTGAAGTATTTTTTATATATAAAAATGTACATCTTCCTTAGTTTAAACTGATCATTTATGAGGACTGAAACAGAACCAGAACCACATCTGAAATGAGAAGTGTGTCAGTAAATAATCAACTATTTCAGTTTTCAACTATTTAAAAAAAACTCGCAATATGATAAATCGTTCCCTGAATCACTGCAGTGTGAATGAAGACTGGAGAGTGAATCTGGAGTCAGTCTCAGTTTGATCTTCTACACAAACTCAAGCTCGTCTGAGTCTCACTGTGTGAACACGTGAACTGTGTGTGTGTGTGTGTGTGTGTGTGTGTGTGTGTGTGTGTGTGTGTGTGAGTGAGAGAGAGGGTGTGTGTGTGTGTGTGTGTGTCTCACAAATGTGTATAATGACATGGGTATTACACTGGTATTACGATGTAAACATGAAGTATGAGGACATTTCATGAGTCTTCATATTTAAAATAGCTTTAAAAACACACTAAACAATGTTTTATTATAAATGTAAAAATGCAGACAGTGATGGTTAGGGTTAGGAGTAGAGGAAGTGTAGGAGGAGAGAATGTACAGTTTGTACAGTATAATATCAAAATTGACATCCCAGTCAGAATCTGGATCAAAATAATCACATCAGTAACAGAAGCCATCGCTCTACGGGTCAGAGGTCACTGAACGGACAGAGACTCTGCAGACCGAAGTACAGCGCAAAACCCCAAATAACGCGATTATACACACTTATAATCACAGTTCAAAAAAGGCCATTAAATTCCACACCCATCTAAAACATAGCGACAAACAGACCCAAACTACAAGAAACGCCTTTACTACACTAACCAACACGTCTGAGAGTAAAAACTTCATCACTGAAACACAAGAAGAAAAACTGGAATGTTATTTGGCCCTAAACAGAGAATATGAATTGTCAGGATAGAGTGAGTGACCCTAAACTGACCATACTGACCGGCTGTGTGTCCACTGCAGAGACTCATCTGGACACAGAGCTTCTGACATCTGTCCTAAATATGCTCAGATTAGAGACTCTTTCTAAACCCAGACTTCCTTCAGAAACCAAATACGAACAAACTCCCGGGTGTGTGAGGAACACTTCTACAATACAAGATTAAACATTTTTATTGCTTTTTAAATCTCTATTCCATTATATTTTATTCTAGATTTAACACTTTGTTAATGTAAAGATTGCTTTCACCATGACAATAAAGCTTGTGTGTGTGTGTGTGTGTGTGTGTGTGTGTGTGTGTGTGTGTGTGTGTGTGTGAGTGTGTGTGAGTGAGTGTGTGTATGAGTGTGTGTGTCTCACCACTTCTTTAGCTTTGCTGCTGAAGCTGTCTCTCTCTCTGTCTCTCTCTCTCTGTCTCTGTCTGCTTCTCTTCGCTCCGCCGGCTTCATCTCTGTTGTTGGACTCGATCAATCCAAGCGCTTTATTCCGCGTTTTCACTGTTTTCACGCTCGCTTTGAATAATAATGTTATGTCGGCAGCCATGACTGACACGTCGCCGCTCTGACGTCACCCACCGGCGACACGCGCGCAAAGAACGGAAGTGCCTATTTCCATGGTTACGCAACAGCAGTACACAGCGCAGAGAAAAGCAGTAAAACTGTAAAAATAATATAATTAAACGAACTAAATACATGTATTCATTCACTCATTCTTTCTTTTACATGGTGGCTGTTTTATGCCATGATCTGACTAATTTTTCTGCCTGTAGTAGATTATATTTAATATGTACAATGAACATAATTTGCTTTTATTTAATGTATGATATTGTGTTGTGTTACTCTACGTGACAAAGTGTTTGAAATACATTTAATAAAAATAATTCAAATCAATAAATCACTTTTTAAACAAACAAATAATAAATTAATACATTAGATTATAATACAAAAAAAATAATTAAAATAAATAAATACAATTCAATAAAAAATAACGTAATACATTTTATTAGGAGCATTTAAATAAATAATAAATAACTAGATAAAAAAAACTTTATTCAAATAAATCAAATTTGATTGATTTTGACTTAAAAAACAATAAACTAATACTTTAGAATAAAATAAATACAAAATATTAAAATTAACAAAATGTATTTAAATACATTAAATTAATTGTTATTTAAATAAATAAAATGTATTAAAACAACTAAATATTATTTAAATAAATAACTGATAAAACTAAACAAACAAAACTTGATTTAAATAAATAAAAATATGAATAGCAGTGTAAACATGTAAAAATAAATAAAACTAAGATTAAAAATAAAGAAGACTAAAGATATAAATATCTGAAGGTGAGGGGGAGGAAGAGCTGGAGAGGGGCGTAACAAAAGAGGAGGTGGGAGGAGCCAGGGGAGATCCAGAGTCCAGCAAGGCGATGCCCCCGTTGGAGCTGATGGAGGGAGGAGCCATGGTGGAGATTTGGCTGTCGACAGAGATGGAGACTCAGGTGGAGCCGACGAGCCGAAGAGATCACACGACACCGATGGTACTGGAGACCGAGGTGGAGCTGCGGCGACGAGCATCTGAGGCGGAGCCAGGGAACCAGAGGACCAAGGCGGGGCCAGAGGGAAGGCGGAGCCAGAGGGAGCTGAAGGTGCAGGCAGGACGATGTCTGACCAAGGCGGAGCTCGAGGGACGAGGGATTCCAGTGGAGCCGAGGGAGGGAGGAGCCAGAGGATCCTCTAGAGTAGGCGGAGCTTGTGAAGGAGCGAGTCAGAGCCTCACAGAGATGTGTAGGAGGGGGAACCAGCAGAGGCGGAGCTAAGGAACAGGTGGGAGAAGGAGGCTGGGAAAGCACTCAGGAAACTCTGAAGATACATTAAACTTCAAACTGGGTGGGACCAGCGGGAAACGGGAGATTTAAAGGTATTACCTCCTCAAATATATCCAAACTCATCCCCTGCGGTGGGGATGTGGGCGGGGCTTCCCTCCAAGCCCTCGAACTCAACAAACACTTCCTGTTTCCGGCTTACGCACCGGATCAGACCCTCTGTGGGGTGATGTCTCTGACTCGTTCATCGCGGCAGGACGATCTCCACAGTCTGCAGTGGGCTATAGCAGTGTTGAGCTGCTTTCACAGAGTTGTAGGCTAACTGACGCATAGCCTACAGCGCAGAGGCTCCAGCGTAGGTCCGATGCAGAAGGATAAATCGGCCTTAAGTCCATTTCTTTTTACAATACTCAGTCTTGAGTGTCCGTTCTTCTGTAACGCTGTGCTCGTATAGTTCACACGAAGACGCGGGAGATAAACAGTCTTTAATAACCACTCTATTGGTAAACACACAGGAGATCACTGGAATAAGAAAACAACCACATAAACTGAAACGAGAACAGACCAAGAGCTGCACAAGAGAGAATAAAAACACAGACTAAAAGAGGGAACTCAACAGGAAACACCTGAACAGAATGATTAATTAATTAGTAACCTTGGGGATTAACTAGAATTCAGGCAAACACAAGAAGAACGGAACAGTCATCGCTGAGAGAACTGACACTGCGATTTACAGGCCTGACGTGAACATGATTCACCAGCTGTAGCTTCTTTCTTTGTAAATGTAATCTAATCATGGAAAATTATAGAAATTATATATATGTGTGTGTGTACATATAGATTAATATGTCAGTCTCTCTTGACAGCAGTCGTTTACAGTAAACTGTGTTTCTCTCAGATGTTTGATCTCAGGTTCAGTAAAGGAGCGAGTGTGAGTCTGCCAAACTCTGACAGAGAGAGACGCCCTTCCCAGCATGCACTGGGGCTGAAAAGAAGGCTGTTTCATGCCTCGACTGGACCTGTGTCTCATAAAATAGTTTTTGTCATCATTTAGAAACCCTCATAATGTTAGATCCAACTAAAACATTCCATGAATGATGTATAAATCATGTTTTGAGAACATTATTAAAGACCAGATAACGCTGAACGAAAGTTCTATTAACGTTACTGGAAGAACGTTTGTTCATTACTTTGAGAGAACCTTGAGAGAACGTTTCCTGTTCGCTGCGTCAGTGACGTTGATTGTTGCGTCAGCTGATAATACGGTTCAAGATTTACTGTCTCACTGAAGCAGTAAAGAGAAATAACACGATTCAAAATGGAAAATGTGAGCAGACGGTACTGTATAAAAGACTAATTACCGCAGGCTCATTAGAGCTGTGAGAGACTGTAATTAGAAACAACATTTCCAGAGTCTCACAGACCAAAAGAAGGTTTAAAACACTGAAGATCAAGTTCCTTCATAAACTCTCGCTGTTCAGCAAATGAAGCGATGAGAACATGTAACATTTAAAAACAAAAACATCTAGATTAGTCTGTCACTGACTGAAATCTGGCAGTCGCGACGGTCTTCAGAAAACGGCAGAGCAAATTGCCTCTCCAATGAAACAGGATCTGAGCTCTAATTAACCCTTACAGAAAATGCCATTTTATTTTTTGCATGGTTTCCTCTGGCATTCCTCTATAATGTGGCTCTCGGGGCTTTGATGTCGAGCTGCTCTAAATGACGCCTTTCATCGTTCCATCGCTCCGCGTCAGCGTCACTCTCGACAAACACGATCGCTGAAACTGAAATTAAGACACCGAGAGAGACACGGAATGAAGGTTTCTCTGCGCTGTCAGCCTTCATCTGCTGCTTCAGCATCACATCTGGAGCCGCTCCACACGTCCAGACGCTCCGCGAGCAACAGAACGATCAGTTTTGGGTGAACTGTCCCTTTAAATGCGAGTATTGTGCTGTTAAACAGAATCTGAAATGTGGAAACATGCTTTCAATCAGGTCCAGGTGACGTTATCATGCTCAGTTACGCACAGAGTAATTCATTAGTTCTGCTAAATATGACCGAACCAAAGAGACGAGCCATCAGAGGACCTGAAGGAGAACAAGCAGTTTTCAAAGGTGAGAAGAACCTAAACACACACACGCACACACACACACACACTTCAGCGGCCTCAAATCGATTAAATATTACCCTCATATTTTAATATCATCCTTGTGTTGTACTCATGAAGGTTCACATTTAGCTTCTCTGCCGGATTTGCTTGGAATTGTAATTCTCACAAAGAGTTGAACCTGAAAACGTTTGGCACTTCTTTACACTTCTTTAGTGGAACACAATGTGAGCTTCCTTTTCTTCTTTTTGCTTCTGAATTGTGAAACTGAAAGAAGCATTTTCTTTCTTTAAAGCTGCTTTGAAATAATATGTATGGTGCAAACACTGTAATAAACTTGCAGTGAATCAGAAAAGTGTCATCGTGGCATAAATCAGACTTTATCAAAACCACACAGAGACGTGGTAACCGTTACCGTTGCCCACAGCAACCACCTCCCTTAGCAACAGCCCCTCCCAGCACATGTATGATGTACTCAATGAGCATCAGATAAAGTGACACGCCCACAGGATCAGACACGCCCCCTCTGAGCTCATCTGCTTCATTTGGCCCTCAGGGGCCTCTGGGACACAAACAATCACCTGAGCATAATTCAGTCAAACACTCACAGAATTACTGATTCTCTGATCTCAAATCACTTCATCCTTCTGTATGAAGAGCCAATCTCAACATGAGAGTCGGGCTTGTGACCCAAAGGTCGTGGTTCGAGTCTCAGTACCAGCAGAACAGTGCTCCCTACCCACACACACACACACACACACACACACACACACACACACTCAGATGGAGTAAATGTACCGTTTTATCTCTTGTAACTCGAGCGTGTCAAAGGGAGCAGCAGAGACTGATCTTAGAAATGTTGAATATAAATAAATAAGTCATCTTAACTGCTGGATTTTGTCTCAGTAGACTCGAAGCTCGACCCTGATGAGGATGAAATTAAAGGCGGTTTCCGCAGGAAGGAAAACAGGATCGCATCAGATCAGAGAAACACACCGTACTGCTCATGAGAAACATCAAACTAAACAGTCCGACAACAGCTTCATCTCATAAAGTCAGAAACGTTTTTTTATTGGTTATGTGAACGTTAAGGGAACATTCAAACATTATGGGAATGTTACTTTTGAATGTTCTCTGAATGTTCTGAAACAAGTACAAACAAACATTAAACAAACGTCCAACTAAAAAGCTCCAGAAAAAAACATTCCATGAACGATGTATAAATAATGTTTTTGTGCTAACATCATTAAAGGGTTAGTTCAGCCAAAAATGAAAATTCTGTCATTAATTACTCTCCGTCATGTCGTTCCACACCCGTAAGACCTTCGTTCATCTTCAGAACACAAATTAAGATATTTTTGATGAAATCCGATGGCTCAGTGAGGCCTGAGCAATGACATTTCCTCTCTCAAGATCCATTAATGTACTAAAAACATATTTAAATCAGTTCATGAGTACAGTGGTTCTACCTTAATATTATAATGTGACGAGAATATTTTTTGTGCGCCAAAAAACTAAATAATGACTTATATAGTGATGGCCGATTTCAAAACACTGCTTCGGAGCTTTACGAATCGAATCAGTGACTCGATTTTGATTTTTGGGTGAACTAACCTTTTAAAGACCAGATAACTTTGAACGAACGTTACGGGAATACCGTTCATTGCGGTAATGTTCATAACTTTGAGAGGATCTTGCCACAACATCAGTCAGCCCTGAGGACGTTCCCTGTTAGCTGGACATCAGATGAACAGCCCTCTCAGACAGCGACATAGTGTGGCCCAGATCCGGCCCATATCTGGTACATGTGGATTACACGCGGATCAGATGTGGGCCGGTTCTGGGCCGACATTATGTTGCTGTCAGTACATGTTGAGCTCACGTGGAAGCTGCAGGTTCGAGTCTGGCCTGTGTCATGTGATGCTCCCATCTCTCCTGCTGTGAAGGCCTGTCTTTATAGAGCTGATGGAGAAATATAGAAATACTGAAAAGAGACGACAGGAATAGTGTTTAAAGAATAGTATTTAGTGGGACAGGATCATTTTTTTAAGATGCACTGAAGTTTATAGATGTAAGTTGAGTAGCCTAAATGACATGAATTGTAAACTTCAATAAACATTTACAAAACTTTCAGAATCTGATATTGGATTTATATAGCACTTTTTCAGGATTCCTGTGTGTGTGTGTGTGTCTGTGTGTGTGTGTGTGTGTGTGTGTGTCTCTGCTTATGTTTATATTACATTGTGGGGACCAAATGTCCCCATGATGTAATATAAACCTGAGTTCACCTACATCGTGGGGACCAGCCAGCGGTCCCCACAATGTAAATGGGTTTATAAATCATATAGAATGAGTTTTTGTGAAAAAGTAAAAGTTTGCACAGTTTCCTGTGAGGGTTAGGTTTAGGGGTAGGGGCAGGGTAGGGGGATAGAATGTACAGTTTGTTCAGTGTAAAATGCATTGAAGTCTATGGAAAGTCCCCACAATTCACAAAAACAAACATGTGTGTGTGTGTGTGTGTGTCTGTGTGTGTGTGTGTGTGTGTGTGTGTGTGTGTGTGTGTCTGTGTGTCTCTGTGTGTGTGTGTGTGTGTGTGTGTGTGTGTGTGTTGTCAAGATCAAACGCGTTTAGCAGCACAAATGTGCAGCAGTTACTGGCCTCTGTAAATCACACACACATGTTGGTACACCTGTCATCATGAGGACTTTCCACAGGCGTAATGGTTTCAATACTGAGCTAATCATATTTTCTATTCCCTATTAGCACAGCATAACCCTAACAGAAAACACAACTACCACTCTGACTCCTCAAAAAGTTCATAAAGAGATCGTAAAATGAATCCAAATGAATAGAGTGGTTCAGTCCAAATTTTCTGAAGAGACTCGATCACTTTATATGATGAACAGACTGAATTTAGGCTTTATTCACATGTAAACACTGATCAGTGAACATAAACAGATGCTCAACCGAACCTGATTGACGTGCGAGAACAAACCTCCTGCTGAAGCTCAAACGTGCGTCACACGAGAATGACCCTCTCTGGTTCTCACACGTCACGCAAACATGCTTGAGCTTCCGTTTACCACAGCTGATCAGCTGATGAATGTTTATATGTGAATAAAAGACTAAATTTAATTTATTCATCACATAAGGTGATGGAGTCTCTTCAGAAAATTGGACTAAACCGCTCAGTTCATATGGATTAGTTTCACGATCTCTTTATGAATGTTTTGAAGCGTGGCAGCTGTGCAGCTGTCGATGGAGGGACAGAAATCTTCTAGATTTCATCATAAAGATCTTCATTTGTGTTCCGAAGATGAATGAAGGTCTGAAACATTAAACAATGTTAGATGATCATTCAAACAAAACGTTTTAGAAAAAATAGCTCCATGAACGATGTATAAACAATGTTTTTGTGCAAAAGTTTTCATAACATTATTAAAGACTACATAACTTTGAACACACGTTTGATTAACGTTACTGGAAGAACATATCATAGACTTGTATTGTTTAGATATAAAGTTACTACAGGCTAACATAAACCCTAAAAGAACACATGAAAGCTCCACATGATTTATTTAATTTCTGGATCATTTTGAAGCATCACTAAAGGGAGGTTTCCTCAGATTAACTCACTTCTGGAGACAATTTTGTCCCTAAAGTATAACCAAGTAGCCTATAGTTAAACTTTACACCCCCACCGACTGCTGCTGCACAACAATAATTGGTTTGGACATAATTTACTGCACACTTGGTAATGAAGCATTTCAGCATCTGATAGGAATCAAAGGCCCTCGGGCTGCTGCGTCCATGAGCGAGAGACCTCCGCACGGATCTGTTTATTGAAAACATGGGAAAGGACATTTACAGCAATACCACAGTTATACCCACCTTCTGTGTCATGGACATCACAGCGGCTGAATGCTACAACCCCTTAAGAGTCAGAAGATCCATTATACAGTCACCGTAAAATCAAAATGGACAATTCTTGTTTCTTATGAAATATTTCAGTGTTTAAGATAAATGATTTATTGCTGCACATCATCATTATTGTGTTAAATTCATGTTCTGGTAATCTTGAATCAGCATCTCTTCTCTTCTCTGATGATGAGGGCGGGGCAACCTGTCACTCACATGAGATCCACCAATAGCGAACCACAACCATCCAATCAATTCCCCACAGACAAAATCAAGCCCCGCCCTACATTTGTTCTTGTTCCTGAAGCGTTTCACTCAGATATACGACACAATAGAGAAGAAAAGACAAATTTCATTATACTTTAAAGTATGATTTCCCAATCCTGATCTGACTTCTGACCTGTAATGCAGCCTGAATCATGATGACATGGTGTTCGAGAACTGAGTCTGGTTTCTCCCAAGGGTTTATTCTTCATTTCTGTCACCTGATGGAGTTTGGGTTCTATCACCTCTGGCTCACTTAAAGGGTTAATTCACACAAAAATGAAATTTCTGTCATTAATTACTCACCCTCGTGTCGTTCCACACCTGTAAGACCTTTGTTCATCTTCAGAACACAAATTAAAATAATCCTCAATTGAAATCAACAAAATTACTACATTCAATGTCCAGAAAAGTAGTAAAAACAGTCATGTGACTGCAGTGGTTCAACTTTAATGATATGAAGAGATGAGAATACATTTTGTGCACAAAAACAAAACAAAAATAATGTCTTTATTCTACAACATCTCTCTCTCTCTCTCTCTCTCTCTCTCTCTCTCTCACACACACACACACACACACACACACACACACATGTTTGTTTTTGTGAATTGTGGGGACTTTCCATAGACTTCAATGCATTTTACACTGAACAAACTGTACATTCTATCCCCCTACCCTGCCCCTACCCCTAAACCTAACCCTCACAGGAAACTGTGCAAACTTTTACTTTTTCACAAAAACTCATTCTATATGATTTATAAACCCATTTACATTGTGGGGACCGCTGGCTGGTCCCCACGATGTAGGTGAACTCAGGTTTATATTACATCATGGGGACATTTGGTCCCCACAATGTAATATAAACAAGTACACACACTCACACACACACACACACACACACACACACATTTTAACAATTTATTTAAATCCACTTATAAGAAATAATCCACAGGGACATAAATAGTATAGGTGCAGTCAAATACATGTACAATAAAAAAAAAACACACACACACACACACACACACACATTTGTTTTTGTGAATTGTGGGGTCATTCCATAGGCGTAATGGTTTTTATACTGTACAAACTGTATTTTCTCTCCCCCTACACTACCCCTAAACCTAACCATCACAGGAAACTGCACACTTTTACTTTCTCACAAAAACTCATTCTGTGTGATTCATAAGCCTTTTGAAAAGTGGGGACATGGAGTAATGTATAGTTCAACAGTAATAAGGTTGATAATTTCTATATGTTCTCAGTAAAAACATCATTTATTTGCTGACGTTTGAATACGTTTGAACTGATTCTACATCTCTGTCATCTGTATTATCTTCATGCTGAAATATGATTTTCTCGGTTGACGTTATTGTACAATAATGAATGTTCCCTATTGTAGCGATTTACTGATGAAGACTTCAGTCTTGCTTCATCTTATTTCTCTCTCTCTCACACACACACACACACACACACACACACACATTCATCTATCTGAGCAAGAACAGATGATAGCAGCAGGAGAGTCTTAATGAAGTTTTACCAATATTTTAATTACTAAAACTTCATAAAAATGAAATATTCACTACATAGATATACGTGATTTGAGTTTCTCTCTATGGCCTCAGGGTTTGTTGATTCCTGTGTTTGTGTGTATGTGTGTATGTGTGTGTGAGTGTGTGTGTGAGTGTGTGTGTGTGTGTGTGTGTGTATGTGTGTGTGTGTGTGTGTGTGTGTGTGAGTGTGTGTGTGTGTGTGTGTGTGTGTGTGTTGTTTGTTGGGTCACAGGAGCTGCTCTTTACAAATGGAACCCATTTACTGTCCAACCACTATCACATGTTCTTCTCTCGGTTTAGACTTCCTGTCTGTGCAGGAAATACCCAGCTAACAGGAAACGTTCTCAGAACGTTCTGTCAAGGTTCTCTCAAAGTTATAAACAAACATTCTTCCAGTAACATTAACAGAACGTTTGTTCAAAGTTATGTACATTTTTAAATGTTGCTTGTTTCAAAACAAAAGAAGTCACATTTCATAGAACATGTTCTGTCCTTATTAGACGAATACAGAACTATTATTTAAAGATTCTGAACATCTCAAACTTCTGATGTTTTCTCTTCTGTCTCCTCTCAGTGGTTGCAGGTCTCCATGACGATGTGCTTTGGTCAGCAGTCGTGAACGTGCGGATCGGCGGTCAGAGGTAAAGTAAATCAAACTGTTTCTCCTGGTTTGTTATTGTAACGTGAGCCGATAAATGCCTGTGATTTAGTGTGTGTGTTTATATTCTCACCCTCAGCGCACAATTACACACACAACTGACCTTGACAACAGCATGGACTCATTTTCCTGACATCACTCTGTGTGTGTGTGTGTCTCACAAATGTGTATAATGTCATGGGTATTACACTGATATTACGACGTAAACATGAAATATGAGGACATTTCATGAGTCTTCATATTTAAAATAGCTTTAAAAACACACTAAACACTTTTTATTATAAATGTAAAAATGCAGACAGTTATGGTTAGGGTTAGGAGTAGAGGAAGTGTAGGAGGAGAGAATGTACAGTTTGTATAAAAACCATTACGCCTATGGAGAGACCTCACTAAGACAGCAAACCTGTGTGTGTGTGTGTGTGTGTGTGTGTGTGTGTGTGTGTGTTTGTTTGTAATGCTTCTCAGATTCAATCTTGATTAATATCAAACCACTAATAATATCACACATAAAGATATTTCAGCCATAATCTGCTCATGGATTATGATGAAGTTGTTTAAATCCACATCACTGTTATATTTATATTGAAATGGAATAATTTTATTTGTTAATGATGTCAAAAGTTGTTTTAAGAGACTGGGATGAACTCAACAGAATACAATAGATTTCCCCATGGAATTAATTCATTGTACTGTTGTGTGCAAATGTGTCATTCATTTCTGCTTTTCTGTTTTACATTTGCAATTTTTCATTTTCATTTTAATGAAAGTCTGAACATAAAAAAATGTCAGTTGCATCAAATCACAGATTAGTCTAATTTAATTATAAAAACTAAGATTAGAGTTCTGATGACCTGAAATCACTTCACTGAGTTTCATCTCTCTTAAAATAAAGGTTCTCTGTTGGCACTGATGGTTCATGAAGAACCTTTAGCATCATGAACCCTTCCAAACGTTCTTTCAATTATTAAAATATTCTTCACAAGAAAAATAGTCTTTTAAGAACTTCACTGAAAGTGAACCACAAATAAAACACCTCTCTCTCTCTCTCTCTCTCTCTCTCTCTCACACACACACACACACACACACACACACAAATAAACGTGAATTTGTAGTGTTGACTTTTACAATTAGCCTTGTAATAGAAATATATCGCTGTGACGGCGTTTTAATGCATTCCGTTAAACGCCTCAGTCAGATCATCAGAGGAGCCGCTTGTTAATGGAAGGAGGATTTATCGACGGAAAGACAGTGGAGGAAATGAAACCCGTTTATTTTTCAGCATCCCTAAATCCTGTAGCAATTAATCTGCCCAATTTGATTACGAACTGCGCAAATTAAACAATAAAGAGCTGTCTAATGAGGAATTAATTATGGGGCGCGCGGGGTTCGAGGGGCGGGAATGTGAGCCCGCGAAACTGCGCCGCGCGAGACAAACTGCCGCGCGCTCAATGTGCGGCGGGACTGATAGCGGCTCTCGAGCTGATCGTAAAGATGAGCCGAAATCAATCGCGCTTTAACGGCCTCATTAACTCGACCTCACGCGCAGATGGAAAGCAGAAGCTGAAAACGGATTTATCGCTGTAATAGTGTACATCGCTGAACTCCCGAGGGATATTTTGATTTAACCTCCGTGATTAAAAACCTCACGGGTCAAATTCAGTGTTCAGCCATGAGACAGAAGGAAAGGGAAAGTCATTGCGGAGAAAAACCCGAGAAAGAAGTCCAAAAACAGCTCCGAACTGGTAATAATCGGCCTAATAATAATAATAATAATTCTTACACAGTAAGTCACGTGCTGAAAAAGAGCCGGTTCGTCATAATTCACATTTACAATTTTATACTCAATTTTATTCAGCGCGTATTAAGAGCACTTTCGGTCTGAACTCGATCTTTTTATTTTTTTCCTAACGCAGGTTTTTATCAGAATATGATTCGATTTGATTCAGAAGGTCAAACACTGATTTGTTCATTTGTAAAGATAAATTACATAGCATTGAAAATACCAGGCTTTACAATGGAAAAAGACTATTTAAATGTAGGCTAAGAAAAAATGTCAAAATGCAGTCATCAAACAAATTAAAAGGTTAGGTCAAAACAGCTGATCAGAAAATTACAATTTTCATGAGTGAGGTAGGCTTAATTAATACATCAAATACCGATCAACTATCATAGATCTGATTCATGTACTTAGTTATTCGTTTGTTGGGCTGAATTAAACATATTCAAATTAATAATATCCTAAATGTCACCTTTATAGCGCTACAGATTAACTGTTTTGATCGTTATTTTCCTGTTTATTAATATAAAGCTGATTTTAAACCATCTATAAAGCGCTAGGGAAATAAAGCTGACAACAGTAACGAGTCTTTCAGTAAATATGACTCTTTATGGCAAAAAGTAAAACGATATATAACATATCCAAACACAATCTATGCTGCTGAAAACATAAAGCAATAAAATAATACAATAGTTTAAATAATATTTGTTCATATGTCTTTTAGTCTTCTTCAGAATGATCAGACTAATTCGTTTGATTTTTCTAATGCGCATGCAGTGGATTTAATGTTTTATGGTGTCAGTGTTTGATTTGTGAGCTTGTTTTCCGCGTATTAAGCATTTCATTAAGTTTTATTAAGCACTCAAACACGTTATTCCGCTCAGTGAGGTTCAGATTAATGCTATAGTGAGTTCTGTGTGTAAAACTGCTGCTAATTAAATTTCTGCTGCAGGTAATTGATATACTACACGCGATGACGTCACACTGTCACGTGTGTGTGGAAGGTCAGTTATAGAACCTGCAAACAGTTCTTTTTTTTTTTTTTTTGGTCTAGGTTAGATCACAAGTTTCAGTTTCTGCTGTCTTTTCAGTTGCCCAATCTCAGATTTCATCGACATCTAAAGGTTTTAAATCATAAATGTCAACCATTAACAGGCAATAATAATAATAATAATAATATAATAATAATTTCTGCAGGATGCTGGATAAGCTGTTTATAATAGGGAGCACGATTTTTTCAGTGATTAACAAAACCAGGACATTATACACATTCTGACAAATAAAGCTTTGTACAAAATGTTTTTGCTTCAGTTTATTAAAAATGCAATAAACAAAAAGTATGCAGAATGTGAATCAAAAAACACTGATAAAAATTATGTGTAGGATAAAGGCAACAATTTTCCACTACGCTTTTAAAGTAAATTGAACTTCTGAAATTAACAAGAAAACATTTGTTATAAATACATAAATAAGTTCATTCAACATTCTTTACAAAAAGATCAGCATAAAAGGCTACATATTTATCTACATTAAAAAAATGTTGAGTGAGCTCATATATTATTATGTGAATATGTAAAATAACAAGTAAATCAAAAATATAAAGCTAATATACACCTGATTCATACTAAGGTAGAATGACTTAAAGGATTAGTTCACTTTAAAATAAAAATAACTCCAAGCTTTACTCACCCTCAAGCCATCCTAGGTGTATATGACTTTCTTCTTTCTGATGAACACAATCAGAGTTATTAATAAATATCCTGACGCATCCGAGCTTTATAATGGCAGTGAGCGGGACCAACGAGTATGAGCTGAAGAAAGTGTCTCCATCCATCATAAACGTACTCCACACAGCTCCGGGGGGTTAATAAAGGCCTTCTGAAGCAATGCATTTGTGTAAGAAAAATGTCCATATTTAACTAGTTATAAAGTAAAACATCCAGCTTCCACCAGCTATTCATAAGTTGAATAGGAAAGGCATAGGATGTAGCGTAAGGGTTTTGAACAAGACTCGAAATTGCAACCATTTTAGTCGCATATACTCCCTAAATTTAATGTTTGCGACCTTAAAATATATTTGGGAGCATTTGTGTGAGTGCACATAATAGTTGAGGTGCGTTTTCATTTCTCTACAAAACATTCGCTGTATTACTGCACAGCGTGTGCCTGATGCAGTAACCGGTCCACCGTTCTGTCACATAACCAATTAAACTTCATCTTTAAGTTCTTAAGTTTAAAGCAGATTTTAGTTTGGTTAATATTAGCAGTTATTCACTCCCTTTCGCGCCGCTCCGTTGTCACGTGACAGGAAGCTAACTATCGCGCAAAATATAAAGAGCTGAAGAGAAGAACAGTTACACAGGGCATGACATTAACACTTGAGATTTTATATTTAAAACATATGATACAGTTAAGCAACATTACACAACCTACAGTTTTCCTGAATATCCTGAATAAAACCATCACGATTGAAAATGTAACACTGGCTTCATACAATAGTTCAATAAACCGTAAAAAGTAGTTAAAATTAAATCACTCACATTTTAGACGCAATAGGGGCTGTTTTTGTACTGTTTTCAGCAGCGAAAATAGTTCCAAACAAAGATCACAGCAGAGCATTGCGCATTTCATGACAACACAATCTGTTTCATTACTGAATGATTCAGCATTTTGAACGAATCGGTTGAGTCAAATTCAATGACCCATTCATCAACAACTGCCTCATTCTTGAATGAATCATCCGTTTGAATGAATCGTTTGAATGAATGACTCAATGACTCACTCCTAAAGACGGTCACCTGCCGCCACCTACTGGCGGTTTAGATTCATGTTTAAAAGTATCAGTCTTTCCAACATTTCTTATTTGTATATTCAAAAAAAAATAAAAAAAAAATAATCTCATAACATTTTTTAATCCCATTGTAATTTTTCAGTGTAAATTATTTAGCTGATTTTTCTGGTAACAGCTCTATTGTGTCTTATGATTCTAATTAAATTTACTGATCAAATTTAAGAATTTAAAATGAAAGATGAAGCATACATTTAATAAGATTAGAGGGAAAAGCCCTTTATAAAGGTAAAAAAAAAATGCCCTCGGAGTAAATTTCACAAATATGCCGATTTAAATGTCAAAGCTGAGTGAACACTTATTGCTTCAGAATAAATTATATTTACAACATAAGAATCCTATTTTTTCCAGACAAACAACATTTTTATTCAGACAAGCGAATGACAAGGCTTTTTAGTTGTGGTGTTCTAAATTTTTGCTGGTGCTCCTAACTTTTTGAAGTTGGGAGCACCAGTGCTACCAAGTAAAAAAATTAATTTCGAGCCCTGTTGAACCAAGAGTTTTACACTTTCTTCATAAGTTGAATACAGAAGGCGGTATGGCGGAAGCTAGATATTTCACTTGTTAAATGGATATTTTTCTTACACAAACGCATCGCTTCAGAAGGCCTTTATTAACCCCCCAGAGCTGTGTGGAGTACGTTTATGATGGATGGAGGCACTTTCTTCAGCTCATACTCGTTGGTCCCGCTCACTGCCATTATAAAGCTCGGATGCGTCAGGATATTTATTAATAACTCTGATTGTGTTCATCAGAAAGAAGAAAGTCATATACACCTAGGATGGCTTGAGGGTGAGTAAAGCTTGGAGTGATTTTCATTTTAAAGTGAACTAATCCTTTAAAGAATAACAAAGTGATGACATCACATACTGGGAGGGGGGGTACAGACAAGTTTGACATACAATAAATACATTTATTTACAAAGAAATGATTCAATGCCTCAATAAGGCAGTCATTTGTTTCGACCCTGAATGAACCAGAATTTTTGAACAAATCGGTTGAATTAATTATTCAGCTGACTCACTCATAAAGACAGTCACATGTCGCCACCTACTGGCGTTACGATGTAACCTGCAGAAAGTCAGTGACCCTGTTTGACGCGTTTGGATGATCAGATCGCAAGTGTTCAGGAAACGCTCGTGAACACAGTGTAAACGCTATCCGTCCTGAATCCGCAGTGAAGCTTCAAACTTTGTCAAAAAATAGTAGGCCTATAGATAGGTAGATCAGTTTTTACCTTAAAAATATATCTACTTGAATCTTGAGAGAGAGAGAACTGACAGTGAACTGACAGGGTTTTTAGAGGGAAAGCTACACTATGGCGTTTAGGAGCTTAAATAACCGTAAGGCATTGAGTGGCCCTTTACGCCTGATTGCGCTAATTGCTTTGAAATAGGAGACATTATCTGTAATGATTCCAGCGGTCGCGTCTTTCATCTTCACCCAGAGCATCATAATGTTCTTCTCTCCATCAGGACTCTGCTGTGATGTGTGAAGACTTACATTCGAGAGCTTTGCAGCAGCAGGCATCATGTAAACGACACGAATCAAAGGACAAACTTTTGCACCGCATGAGTTTGTGCGTTTTAACCAGCTTAATGGGACACACATGTTCCGCAGTGACAAAGATCCTGGAATCATTCGCTTTTCGTTTTTCACCAAGGGCAAACGTTTCCCTCGGACCGTCTTTTGATATCCACGGAACCTTTTAAGTCTTTTAAGTCAGAATTGACAGACTCTGCATGAAAAGGGTTAAGACAACTCTCGGAGAGAGACGACAAAGGCTCTTTGTCTCACGTGCCTGCCTCCAGACTCGGAATCAAAGGTGGAGTTTGTGAAGTTAAACAAAGCTCTGATGGGACTTACAGTCGCTTTGTATCACAGTTCAGCCCTCATTTGTTGCCCTGAGATTTCAATAAAAAACTATGGTAATCACCTTTTCCACGCACATCATTGCTCCTAAAGCTCAGTGTTTGGCATGCTAATTGCCCCCAACTGAAGCTCGCGCTCTGTTCCCTACACAAACACAACACAAACAATAGATGCCAGATATTTACTACTCTGTTACACCAAGGAGATCCGTCTCGAAACGGGCAGCGGGAGGGTAATGTGTTTCGTGTGTGCAAGTTTGTGTTTATGTTGCTCATTTTTACTGCGGAAGGATCAAACATTCCCGCAGCGCGTGAGAGCGCGAGACTTCAAAGCGCGCGACACACAGCGCCACTCATTTCATCTAATGGGCTCTAAGTGTCTCCAAGCGTAATTACAGATTTATTCGGTTTAAGAGCCGGATGTGAAATTAAGGAAATGCTAAATTACCGTTTGCGTGTAATTTTATCAGTTACAACCAATTACAATTTACGAAAGAGGAGAACGAGTTTAAGCCATGCAGGAATGTGCAGGAGTGAAGGAATATGGGAATCAGTCTCACACTTAGGCTGTATATTCGTATTATTTGTGTTGTGCAACGTAGTTAATTTGCTTAACTCTCATCGTGATCTCTGAGCAGCTCTATTACAGCAGCCAGTAAACAAAGAGAGCTAGTAAATGTCTTGTGATCGGTTAAGAAACATTTTCAGGCGGAAAGTCCTGCGGCTCTTCATGAGGGTTAAAGTTCTGCGCTTTGATCCCGCCGCTGCTGGCGCCAAAAAACAACATCACCGAGACTGATAATTAGCTCAGTAAAACACTAATCACCATTGATTGAATATGTATAGCAATTACTAGAGCTGATGTGTCAAGTCATCCCACTGTTGATAAACTGCGAATAATATGCATTCATTCCCAAGGAACTCTCAAAAATATATAGTCGACACAGATTTTTCCTAAGAAAATAATGGGTTTAAAAACCGGGAATCCAAAAGCCTTTTTTGACAAAAGGAAACAAAAAAAATAAGCATATCGGCAATATGCATATTAAAGAATATTGAAGAAAAAAACAGTCACAAATTATAATTATTATGTGGCAACACTTAAAATATACTACAAAACAATCCTTTATTTTGCTCTGTACAGAACGCAACACGTCACAGATAAACACAGCAGTCAAACTTCAGGAACTTAAGCCCCTCCCCTCTGCTCTGATTGGTTCACGCGTGTGTTATTAGCTTACAGTACTTCATAGAGGAGTTAAACACCAGCATGTTCTAAGCATCACATCTGGCGTTTATACTGAAACTCTGACGGTGCACTTCACATCGCTGTGTCGTGTATATGGCCCCAGTCATCACCATGACTTCTCAAGCTACTGGGTTTAAAGCGGAAGAACATTCCCGTGTGATTCTGGGAGTTAAAGGAGAGATGCAGACCAGCATCAGTGTGGAAGAGGACGGAGAGCGACCGAAGATTCTCCCGTTCAGCGTTGAAGCTCTGATGGCAGATCGGAGGCCGAACAGCTCTTCCGCCGGGACATCGCATACTGTCATTCCGGACGCAGATCCAGACCGGGCCGGTGCTCGCTTGACATTTTCTGTTGACGTTCTCAAACTGCACGAGAGCGCGCCGGTAAAGGCGGAGAGCCCAGAGCGCGCGGAGCGGAGCACATGGATGCAACCGCCCAGTTTCTCTCCCAGTGAGTTACAATAATGTCTTGGCCAAAGTAGAGCGTGTGAAGTACATAATAAATGCTTTGAACTGACACTTATGAGCCGAGATTCATATCTGACTGCATGCGTACACTTGTTTGGCGTCACCATGATGCTTTATTATAGACCCAACTAGCTTTATTCTTAAAAATAAAGGTTCTTTATTGGCATATGGGTCCATGAAGAACCTTTAACATCCACAGAATCCTTCTTTATAGTGGGAAAATGTTCTTTACACTAAGAAAACTTTCTTCTTCCATCACTGGAAGGTTCAAAAATAGTTATTTTAAAACACCGTTTGTAACCATCTTTAAGATAAGACTATTAAAATAAAAAAAAAGTTCTTTAAGACTGATAATATCACAAGAACCATTGTTAGACCTCAAAATCAGTACTGTATGATGAGTCTAAAGTCGGTGTGTGTGTTTGTTTGGTTGACTTCAGGGCGTCTCAGTCCTCCCGCGTGTCCTCTGAGGAAACACAAGACCAACCGAAAGCCCCGGACCCCGTTCAGCACGTCTCAGCTGCTGGCGCTGGAGAGGAAGTTCCGGCAGAAACAGTACCTGTCCATCGCCGAACGGGCCGAGTTCTCCAGCTCACTCAACTTGACGGAGACTCAGGTGAAGATCTGGTTTCAGAACAGACGAGCTAAAGCCAAGCGGCTCCAGGAGGCCGAACTCGAGAAACTTAAAATGGCCACTAAACCGATGCTTCCTCCGGCCTTCGGGATTTCATTCCCAGTCGGAGCTCACGTTCCCGCTTCATATTCAGGATCACATCAGTTTCACAGACACTCCATGAGCTTGACTCCGGTGGGACTCTACACACACATGGGATATAGCATGTATCATTTAGCTTAGAAGACGATCCAACGTCAAGAAATGTGACTCTTTCCGAAAAAAGTGGGAATGGTTGTAATGGTGGCATTACATACGGCCTGTACTTTCACAGAGAGTTATGAAAACGGATTTGGTCGAAGGTAGGTCGAGGGAAAACTGTCTGTATTTCACACTTGCATTCACAGCAATGCGTTTATAATCGAACAAACTCGCATGAATGTTTTAAACGAACATTTTAAAGATAAACAACACTGACTGTTGTTTTAATGACTCCCTTCGAAAGGGATATCTGAACTGTAAAATATTGTACATTTGGACAAAAATACCATTTATATGATGAATATATTTGTTAAATAAATTAATGACAAATGCCTATTCTTTTTCATTGTTTGTTCTGCGAGAGTTTTTAAAAACGTGTCCCAAAAATGAAACCAAAATATTTCCAAATTTGATGACGATTAAAGTGTTGGGTATTTAATCTTAAACTGAAAAACTGTACATCTTCATGTGGTTTCCATAAAACACTCGAATAAACAAATTCCAATGTGTTCAAAGAGAAAAAAAAAGTAAATAAAAAAGAACATCAAGGCTGGCATGTCAGTGTAATTTAAAACCACTCAATAGTTGTACACATAATTGCACTATATATTAATTTGTTGACCCAGATTAACATCAAAGTTTTTTTGCTCAGCACACGGTAATGGTAAATAATCTCTTACAGAAACACATCTACGTAAAACGTAACCCCAAAAAAGAACAGGCAGTCTTTGAGTATCGTGGTGAAAGTGCATTTAAACTGTCATCTATCATCTGGCTGGAGTGTATTTCCACAGCTGTTGCTTATTGCTCTGAAATAACCCACTTAGATTTTCTTGGCGCCGGTGGAGCTCGCGGAGACCAGCGTCTACAGAACCGTCACTTGTGAGGAGTTCAAACAAGCCAGTTAAATTAAAGATTGGACTTAGACCTGAAATTACCTTAAATGATTTGACTGGAATCCTCTGAAGGGATGAAATTACAGTGAGTTTAGAGGACCTGTATGGCATAGAGGTCAATCAAGAGAAAATGTCAACGTTCTGGATCAAGGTTCTTTCGATTAAACACTGATTGCACAATCTAGTTTCGACCTCTTAATTTTCAAATTTTTAATAGTATTTTGTTAACCTTTTTACATCCATTTAGCATACATTTTTTTCAATGATGAAACAGTTTCATCCACATTTTAACACTGATCGACGGTCACATGTTGGCTAGATATTTAAATCATTAGAACTAAGAAACAGGAATTGAAACAAGCCTGTGATTTTCATGAGAAAACGCATCGATTTATGAAAGAAGAGTGAATTTCTTTATGGTCTCTGTGAAGAACGTGATCTGTCACAGGCCCGAGTTCAGAACATTCCGCTGCTCGGTAATTAATAAAAGCCCTAATGACAATACGATGAGAATCACACGGGTGAGCGCGCGGTCTGAAAGAGGCCGACCTTCTGACAAAAGATCTGAGGGGGATCCGTCCTTTCTTTTCAGAAGAGCTCGCACTCTCTCTCTCTTCACGCCCCGGGCTAAAAGGGAAACAAAAGTCACTTGTTTTTATCATCCAAAATATCACAACGGGAAGTTTGCGAAGAGAATCGGCGCTTCATTTCACTGGCGCCACGTCTGTCAGTCTGTCTTCAAGGACAATTTGAAGACTCAAACTGGGAAGTTATTTCAGCCCTTTCTAGATTTATGTACATTACACATGTTATATTCTGATAACATTCCATGCATGTCTTCCAGAAACTCTTGCAATGCTGTACACATTTAATATAATCTAAAAAAAGAACCTAAACTAACCTAAATTAGTGTTAGAGTTAAATCGTAAAATTAATACATTTGTAAATTAAACTTGTGAATAATAAATTATTTTTCAGGACAACGCAGTTCACTGCAACGTTAATATTAACGAATATTGAACACCAACATTCAAAAACCGTCGGTGCAAATGTATTTTAGGTCAAAATCTTTACAGATTATTATACATTAGTATATGTTTGTTGTTCTTTCCTTTTAGAGGAGGATAGAGATTTTGTATTCAACGCTCATTTTCCCCGAAAGATTTCCATGATATTTCAAAAATTCATCTTATATTGGTGCTTATTTCGACATCTCAAATTAAAATAAACTTCTTTCTGTTTTTGTACTGTTAACTGAAGACCCGAAACGATTCTTAAACACAATCTGTATGTAGCTATAAAAAAAAAGAGAGCTGAATATTGGAAGACCTGCCCAACATTAGTAGACCGTTTGGCTGGAATATATTACGTCATGTAATTGCGCAAAATATTTTCCATTCATTGGAATGACACAACGTGGAATAAAACCAATAAAGCCTGGATGAAGTATTCCTATAGAAAACAACATCTCATGATTCCAGTTATTTTGGTTTCAAATTCGCATCTGCATTAAAGGCTTGTGGATTAGATGCTGTCATGAGCTACAGCGCCCCCTGCCGGTTCACGCGACTTTAACTTACATTAACTCAGTACTGATATCAATTGGTAACCATCACATTCGTTTCTCTCTTTAAACGTTCTTATTAACGAATGCCTAAGGTTTCAATTATTTATTTTACACATGGACGATGAAATGACATTTAAACCGACACCGCGAATAAAAGAACAATCTGTAACGTGTACAGGCAATTTATCTCGAAAAATAACAGACCTAAATAACAACACATACGGATTAATCCAACAATTTTATCAATAAGATTAGCCATTCTCTTTATAACCACATTCATGATAATGTAGGCTAAGTCATAATACTCGACAGTGACAACATCTCAAACTAAAGACCTAAAGACTATATCTGAGAAAAATCATTTATCATTTATGAGTATTACAAGTTGTGTTACTGCAGTAATTCTTTTCATAAAAATGTTTCTTTTCCTGGAAATTGAATTTGATATTTGACTATTTCATAGCAATTAAATTTCATGCTTTTGCACAAAATGCAGCTCGAACGTTTTCCTCTAAGGTAAGCAACGTAAACATAAATGGCCATGTAAATATATAAACCGATATGAAATAGAATACAGTTTATGTAATATGTATAATTTAACCTAAATGTTTTGCTGCAGTAAATCACGAAACAGCATGAAATCATATAGACACGGAAAGAGTCGGAAGTGCTAAACACGCGAATCTGAAGATCATAATGTCTGTTAATTGATATTCACACATGCAACACGTTTTCCCTAAATATTTACCCAACATATTTCACATTTCAATCACGAGTGGTACACATATTCTGCTCGTCTTTTCAGGACAGAATAAAGTCACATTACAGCTATAGGCCTATTTGAAGACAATCTAACTGAAGCTGCACTTCTGAATTAGCCAATGACTACTTCATTTTATACAATCTCAATGATAATGCATTATTAAATATGTAAAATAACAATTATAAAATTAAAATTGATCAATGCAACCAAAAGATAACAATTCATAAAACGCCATAAGTTCCGAGTGATGAAGTTCAGCGGATCTTCGGAGTCTCAAACTCCATCATAATAACAGACTGAAATTGATGATGTAGATATTATTGGTGTAAATTCGAAGACATAATGGGAATTGTTTTCTTATTAACTAATGAGATGTTAGGCCAATAAAAAGAAACAATGGAACCATAAACAGATGGAATTTGTCTAAACGCTTGTAAATACAGCGATTATCACACTTAGGCTCAGCCTCAGCAAATCGCTGTTGTAAATAAACCATTTTCTGGCTCGTTTTAAAAGTGTGTTTCTTTTAGCCAACCACAAAATTATTTCTGCCTGTGTTTTATGATGCGTTGGTTGTAGGCGCTCGAATGTCACACAGAATAACAGGCGCAATTATTCACCCCCTGAAGTTTAAGGTTGTTATTTGGCGAGGTTTTCTGGCGGAATATTCGCTAATTAGACTCATAACACAAGCCTGTGATATCACTTGAGCTACTGAGCTTGTTTAAAGATTAACTCCTTTATTATATTTCTGTAAAATTGCTTACAGGGTGAGATAAGGCTCGTCCACAGCAAGAATTGGCGTTCAATCTCACCATCGGACCATATCGATTTTTTTTAGCAGTTTTGTCGTTTGCCGCTTTAAATGCTCGCGGGTGGATTATGATTGGCTGTCAAAGTTTTTTTTTTTTAAATTCATTTTTTTTTTTATCGTAGCCTACGTCAACTGAAAAATGAAATCGCTCTGAAATTAATTCCAGCCATATCGTGTGTCGTTATTGTAGTGGTGTAGAATGATTCTTTTGGTTTTTAGATTGCTCATAAATTTCACGCCAATCCCAACGATCTCCTTCTGAGCCACCAATTAACAGCGAGAGTGAAAGGAAGTTAATTAACTGTAATTAATAGGAATGGTCACAGAAACTCACTTATTTCTGTGAAGTGTCGTCATCATCCACGTGAACTGAAACACCCGGTAACGATCTGAAGTCATTCAGCACATTGTTCGCCTTGAATTTTCAAACTGAAAACACAGTTGATGTCTGAGGAATAAGCACTCTTTTGATCAAACTGACATAAATCATAAATCACAGAAGCACTGAAGCGAAGGAGAGCGAGACTGTGAGGAAAGGGCAGTGCAGCTTTTATTCGCCAGAGGGCGCCGTTACACCTCGAGGATTTCTGAACACATTTCTCTTCGAATAAATCATAAATCATTTCTCTGACATAAATCACAGAAGCACTGAAGCGAAGGAGAGCGAGACTGTGAGGAAAGGGCAGTGCAGCTTTTATTCGCCAGAGGGCGTCGTTACACCGCGAGGATTTCTGAACACATTTCTCTTCGAATACGTAGGCTACTTTATTTCCATCGTGGCCGTCTTTAGAGATCACGTTTATTTTGACAAGCGCATCCCTTTTCTCACTCATCTGTTTCCACCAAATGCATCAAGCGCTTCAGTGCAAATCTGTCTCTCAAACACCAGAACATCAATCCTTCTTTCAGCTTGAAGCAACACAACATGAAGCAGAGATTCCTTTCATGTGAAACACTGTGTTTATCAGAATAACCAAGTTTTTAGTACTTGTCCATCCTCAATGCATCTGCATCACTGGAGCTCCCTTCTGGAAACATTTTTGAACATTTTTGAACCGTGAATCCCACGTGACTGCAGGTGTTTCAGTGAGGTTAGGTGATTATCTATTTTTTTTATTTAATTATTCGTATTATTGTAGCCTATATTCATAATGCAAATATACAAATAAAATAAAACCCAACATTATAGTTTTACTTGATGACGTATGTCTTCAGATCCCAGGGGATCAAGGTGAGGTCACGTGCTCTGAAGCGCCTGATGACGAAACCTGTCACATCTTTAATTTCCCTAATAACTTGTTTTTCACGCAGCCTAACGCGTGCGAGCTTAAGTTATGTAATCCTGATCTTACACTGTCATTTATGATTTATCGAGATAAAAATAGATGAAAAATGCCAATTATCGGTATTAAAATGATCTAACACTTTTGATATTTCTTGTACACACGGGCTACTGAAATCAGCACGCGCTCTGTTCACGTGCACAGCGGTTTTTTTTTTGACCTGGAATTCGGAGGTGAAGGAGTGCCAGTGAATTCAGGAAAACAGGCAATTTGTTCCATCTTCCCAGGAAATCAGGACAAAGTTACCAAAAATGTTCCAATCATTGTTTCCAGGTTTACAAATTCACTGAAATCTGGATCTCTTGAGAACAATGCTTTCCATGAAAACAAAGCCAAGTCTCCGAGCAGGGCTTGTGTGTGTGTGTGTGTGTGTGTGTGTGTGTGTGTGTGTGTGTGTGTGTGTGAAGAAGAGATTTATTTCTGTCACTTCAGTAACTGTATTCATGAGTCGCTCACTGAGACGCTGAGGAGGAGGTCACGTGCTCATCAAACAGCGTTTATACCATAAAAATTAAAATACAAATGATTGAAAACACAGTTAGTGAATTAAAAGTGCATGAAATGATCACATGATCTGAACCCCTAAAAAGCTTCTATATATGAAGCGCCTGACGGAACCTTTTCTTTTAAGAGCAATATAAAAATACTTATACATAAACCAGACAAGCTAGTTCATACTTTATTAATAAAATATTTTATTTTACTTAAAGATGGCAGAAGGTTTGTCACGGAAGTGAGTTATAAGGCATATATTCATCAGGTTGTGATTGACAGCATTAGTTAAAGCTCCATCATGCGAGTGTAACTGAGCTGAGAGTGAAATCAGAACTGATCAAGAGTAAATGTGTACCTCGAACACAACACAAGTCACTTTGAATTAAAGCATCTGCTCAATGTATACGCAGCTAACAGGGAATGTTCTCAGAACGTTCTCTCAAAGTTATGAACAAACGTTCTTCCAGTAACGTTAATAGAACGTTCGTTCAAAGTTATCTGGTCTTTAATAAAGTTTTTCCTCCTAAGTGTTTTAGTTCCTCTAACGTTTTTTAAATGTTACTACTTGTCTCAGATCGTTCAGAGAGCATTCAAAAGTGACGCTCCCATAATGTTTGCAGAATGATGAAATGGAATGTTCCCTTAAAGCTGCAGTCCGTAAGTTTTGCCTCTTTGTCGCCATCTCTTTTTGAAACCTGCAATTGCAGTCATTTTCAAAATTATCATTTTTACGTGTGTTGTGCATCGGCACGGCTCCTCAGTGTGGATGAATCTGATGTTTGCTGTCAGTCATTGGTGTGGATACTGTACTTCAGAATCACAGATTCTACGTCTTGAAGTATGACCAAAACAAGAATTTTCATCAGAAAATGTCATCTGAACAAGTAACATGTCTGCCACTTTTATTCTGACCAACTGAGAAAAAAAGCATTACAATAAATCACGCTGCCAATGGAGATGAAATCTAACGATAGCTTAGCTTGGATCACGTCAAACTGTGCAAATTATTATTGTTGTTATACTTTGTTCTCAAATTGTTAATATTAACAACATCAGCATTGCGTGACTCTGTGTATTCGGTGTGTATTAGCGTTACCTGTAGATTTCAGTTTCTGTAGCCGCTCCACAGTCTGACGTCTTTTGCTTTTGACTACGGCTGAATCTCCAGTTGTCGCTGATGATTGTCGTTTGGACCTTTCTGGATTACAATCCGCCATCAAAATGATGTTTAATTATTGCAGCTGCTGTGAGAAAAGACTATAAATGATCCTCACATAATTTAGTCTACTAGCTGGGACTCGTTCATGTTTACAGACGTGACGTAATGATGCAAAGATGAACGGCAAGCTTACTGTTGTGAATCGAGCTAATGTAAGGAGATCGTTTTGAACGCTGGCTGGTTATGTACTTAAAATTTGATTTTGGATAATTTTTAAAGCTTTAACATTCGCATTAACAAGAAAAAAAAAAGTTTTTAAAACATTTATAAAGTTTTGAACGTTTAGAGAACATTCAGAAAAAACATTTTCATCAATTTTGTTAGCTGAATGAAAATGTAAAATCATACAAAATATGTGACTCATGTTGTGGTCAATAAGCCAAACATGCAGCCCTTAATAACCCAACGCTGAGATGAATGACTGGCATTTTGCAAATTTCCTGTGGAATTTTTTCCCCAAGCTAGTGGAATGCATGGACAAACTCTCTCTCTCTCTCTCTCTCTCTCTCTCTCTCACACACACACACACAGTTTGGAAAGGGAACCTCACCCTGAACTTCAGACGGGACTGGGCATTACCAGCCAAAACCAGTTCTATCAAAAACACCATGTTCAGCACAGCACTGACACACACACACACACACACACACACTCAGTATCTAGATCTCTGGCTCTGACTAAGTGTGCTTGTTGTGGCGTATGAGAGTGTTTATCTCAGGCGTCCTCTATGAGACGTTCCAGCCGGTCCTCTGTGTATCGAGGGCTGATGTTTCCTGTTTCCAGAGCCTCACAGTCATCCGTGTAAAACACCATATCCTGCACAAGAAAACACACACAGTGCTTCTCTCGCAGTCACAGAATTGCAGTAAGAGGCTTGTGTATTCTGACAGCTTCACGTACCCGATGACACGCGCGGTTTATGATGGAGTAGAGGACCTGGACCCGGCGCTTCAGGAGCTGAATGCGCGGCTTCTCCCGGCAGGATTCTGAGGGCAGATTCTCAGTCACATACAGGAAGTCTCGCAGTTTGGACCTGATGCAGGAGTTCTGGAACACATCAGAGAATTAGACTGACCCAGAAGATGCAGATGTTCTCATATCATGACTGAGCTGAGTGATCCATCACACACACACACACACACACACACACACACACACACACACACACACGCTGACTGTATAATCTTCAGAATGAACTTCATATAACTGCAACAGATCATTTACTCGATAACAAGATCAATCAAAAGTACATGACGTCAGGTCAGGTCAGTTCACAGAATGGACACTCACGTGCACGTCTAGAAACATCTTTGGAAAAAATTCAGCGCATGTTTTCTGCAAGAATCAAAGTGTAAAGTTTATACATGACCATAATAACAAAATCATACAGTGCCGCGCATTGACAAGAACAGATTCACTTACCGTGCGATAAGATTTATGTATTTTGTCCAAAGTATTCATGATTTCGTTGCTGAGTTCCAGCACGCGCGAGTAACAGGTCGGCGGCGCGCAGCTCGTGAACCAAATCAAACCGAGAATAAAGATGAAAGAAACGAGTCTCGTCTGCGCGCACATTTCTGTCTCTCTGAAAAACAGATGTGATGTGGCGATGATGAGGAGAATCTCTCCCTATAAACGAGAGAGAGAGAGAGAGAGAGAGAGAGAGCGCGATCCCGATGACGTCACCTTCCCAGGCAGTGCACGCGCAGATGTTTGTTGTGTGCGATAAATATTTTGGGAATAGAGTTTATAAATATTTAACAAAGTATGAAAGTAGTATAATGAGGTGTGTGATAAATTAGGCTATTATATCAACACGATTTCTTCTATAGAATATATATATATATATATATATATATATATATATATATATATATATATATATATATATATATATATATGGAATATATGGAAGCATATTTCTGTCACATAATTCATGCTTTGGTATGTAAAAATTATGGCACAAAATGTTAAAATCACGACTTAAAAAACGCCAAAACTATGACATCAAAGTCGAAATTATGACATTAAAAATCAATTCTGACAGTCATTTCGACTTATCTTACAATTTCGGCTTTTTAATCTCATAATTAGGCCTATTAGCACTACGTCATAATTATGTCAAAAATATGACTTGGTATGTAATATTTATGTCTTTTTATGTCATAATTTCTATATACTAAAGCATGATTTTTTCTCACGCGGCAGAAATGAGTTTCCACAGTTATCAGCCCTGCACAGGATAAACTTGTTGTAAAATGTGTCATGAGTGATCAGTGGTTTCTCAGATTCTGTGTGTAAAGCAGAAAACAAACATCTTTAATGCTGAAACTGGCGAGTTTGTAGTTTGAAGATCAGAAGAATTCAATGTCGCCCTCTGGCGGTCATACAGTGTGACGTCAGCTGACATCTGATCATCATCAGAACCAGTTTAAGTGCTCGAGTCTCTCTGCCTCAGTTCTGGACTCACTTCTCTCTCTCTCTCTCTCTCTCTCTGGACGGAGGAGATGGATCTTTATTTCACCTAGTGTAATCATCATCATCATCATCATCAGTGGAGATGAAGGACGAGCGGCGCGTGGTGAATGTTTCTGGATCTCTGTCCTGCTGATGGTGATTATGGGCGTGAATCAGTCGCGCAGAGCGCCGGTGCTGGAGGAGGATGAGGAGGGTGAGGAAGGACCGCGTGTCCTGAAGTACCAGCTATCATTGTTTGGTTTCCAGAAAGTTAGTTTTTGGTTCCCAAAACGTTCTTTTTTTAAGGTTTGTTTTTGGTTGGCCGAATTTTCTTAACGGAAATAGAACGTTAGTTTTTGGTTTGTAGAACGTTATTTTATCGTCATGCAACATTATTCTTCATTATTATATCTCTTAACTAACCTCTGCTCCGATAGTAGCGGTATGGGATGTATGGAAGCCTGTAATCAATATTACAATCCATATCTCGTTATTTATTGTTTAATTAATAAAAATGATCCATCATATGGAAGACTAAAAAAGATTAAATTTGTCCATTAATATGTAAGATACTAGATTTCACGAGGTTCACAGATTTTCCATTTCTTCAGCACCAAATCACATTTATTCACAGACATTAAAACAATGAATAAACAATTATTTGATTTAAAAGTAGGATTTCAGTAGATTTATTTATTAGGGACATGCATCTTTTGGACCATTAACAAGAACTTCTCGATTAACATCGTTCTCTTCAATAAGGGTGTCGAATCTATCTGAAATCATATTTACTCTCACATCTAATTATTATTCAGTAAAGAGATCGATAAACTAATGTTAGTCAGCCAGTAAAACGAAATGACCATTAATTTTTAGATCCCGCGAGTGCGCGTCTTTCTGTGCAAGACAGGAGAAAGCGCGTGCTGGAGAAGCGCGTGCAGATCAGAGGCGCGCAGAAAATGAAGATAGAAACAAACCCACGAATTCATGATTTCTGTGCTTTTCACACTATGCTTTACACTGGCTTAACTCTGCTAACACTATAAAGTTGATTTATCTGATCATTATAACGCGCTTTGATTGAACATAAACGCTGTTAATTCCAGAGCTCTGATTGGTCATTATACAAAAACAACTAAAATTGGAAGGTTTTGACATTGTCATTAAAAACGTTCCTATTATTTGGTTCTCAAAAAAATAATCAAACTGGAACCAAATACTAACGTTATGGGGAACGTTCTGTGTTTGTTGGGTATCAGAAACTGAAGGTTCTTGTGTAATATTTGACGTTTATGCAGTGCGGAGGCTGTTTGTCACGCTTTGATGCTTTAGTTCTGGTGAGAAGTTTATAATAATCAATCTTTCTTTCGCACTGAAAGACTCGGAGAGAGTGACGTGATCGCAGCCGTTCACACAGATGAGTTTGAGATTCACTGCGCTGCTTTAGTTTTTCACTGTAAACACACTGACCGGTCCTGAGGGCCTCAGCTCCATCAGCACTCCTGCCTGGATCTTAGTAAGATCTGGATCAGCTGTTCAGTGTGTTTATTTGGGGTTGGAGCTGAACGCTGCAGGACGGAGGTCCTCCAGGAGCAGGACTGGACACCTCTGAGCGAGACGGACGCCTGTTTGACCGCTGCGCTCACGTCTTTCGTGTGAATGTTACCTATAGACTGTCTAACTCCAATCCTAACCTATTCCAGTAACCAGAGAGGAAACACAGTCAGAGGTCAGAAGCGGAAATGGTCTCCTCCATTCCCAGCATGCTCTGGTTCATATGGGTGTAAATGACTTCTTGTTAGGAAGCGTTTGAACAGTTGAGCATGTCGAGGTTCGATTCCCAGGTGAAGCAAGAACTGATAACAGTGTGTACCTTGAATGTGTGAATCACTTCAGATAAAAGCGTCTGCGTTTGCTGCAGTCGGACTCTTTAGTGGTTAATCAAATACAAATACATTCAGAATCAGGAGCTTTACATGACCTGTCATGATACAAACAACACGTCTTAAAGAAAAGAGTTAGTGCTTAATGATCGCTGTTATTAGCATGAAGTGTGTCTGAGAGAGTTCATGACCCCGTCACATGTTTATTAATCTAAATGGGGTCATTCCATAGAGGGTTCAGTGTGAGAGTGGAAGATCTGTTCATTCACTCCATCACCTACATTTCCTGCCCTTACTGAGACTCGAACCCGCGACCTTCGCGTTACAAGTCCGACTTTCTAACCATTAGGCCCCAAAGACTTTTTTCCCCAAGATGGTTTCTGGTTTCGGGCTCCAAATGACATAATCGGAGCAACAGTGGGTATTTCTTTTATATTTTGGCTTCATTTTTCTTTAGTGGAAGGACGTGGAGATGCGTCGTCCATCTTATATTACAGTCTCTGAGATGACCAATCAGAGCTTTCATTGGCCAAGGGCCGCCAAAGACCGTCTGACATGTGAAGCAACCAATCACAGTTCATTTCGTCCTGTTTAGGGTGAAAATATAACCAAAATCCCTTTCTATAGTCTTTGATATTACATCAATGTCCCTACGATAACAGATCAGAACTCTTGGACGTATTTTAGAGAGTCTGTGTCGTGAACTTCACATTCATTTGAAAATCCAGCGATTAGTTGATCCGGATCAGAGCTCACCGTCACTGTTGTAAACAGTAAACTCGTCACGATGTGTTTGTTTCCAGCCGAACCGTTAAAGAACGCGACACACACGTCTGCTGGAAATCCTGTAGAATTCAACCAATCAGAAGCTGACTTCGAAACAAATGAGGATGACCCAATTGAGGTTTTGTCGAGTTCAGCTCACTTCATTTGCCACTAAAATATGGTTACACAGGTACAAACACACACAGGGCTGTTTCATCCTGAGCACATCAATTATTCACACAGACTGTGTGTTTTCCTGTTTTCTCTTTCAGTTTCTTTTGACCACTTTCAGATTCTCAGAGCCATTGGGAAGGGAAGCTTTGGAAAGGTGAGCAGCACACACACACACACACACACACACACACACACACACAGTATTGTGATATGAGTGATGTTTGTGCCTGCAGTGTTGTTCAGTATCTGTATTCAGAGTTTGATGGAGTTGTGCCGGAGGCTGCAGCACACAAACACTCTGATCTCTTTCTCTCTGTGTAACGCCGAAGGCTGCTGTATTTGTTGTGATATTTTTAGTGTCAGTGTCAGAAGACATTAATGGAGCTTACGTCACTCACATTTAAATGCAGTTTGAATTCACAAAGAAAAGCAGGGACTAACCCGAGTGTGTCCTGCATGTCAGATATTTTGAAGAATGTTGTAAGCAAACACGTTTTTGTCCCAATGTTACCATCATTCTTCAAAATATCTTCTTTCAGAAGAAAGAAGCTCATACAGGTTTAGAACAACCTGAGGGAGAGCAAATGCCAACAGAATTATTGGGTCTCATTCATGAAACACGAGCAGAACGAATTTTTGTGTAAATCGTGTGTAAAGTGGTTCTGGCGTAAATTTTCGGATTCATTAAAATGTTCGTATTTTCCAAATGTTAGTTGGTACGAAAGAAATCTACACCTGCTCCCAGCCACGCGTAAATAGTGCGTTTAACATCCGAATGTTTTGCTCATTAATAAGGCTGCATTTTAATTCACCTTAATAAGGTACATATTTACACAGCATTTTGAAAAAATATTATATATAGTAATTACATACGTTTTTTTCTTTTTACTTTTATTGTGAGAGCCAGTATTACATTTACATTTATTCATTTGGCAGACGCTTTTATCCAAAGCGACTTACAAGTGAGGAATACAACAAATACAACAAGCGAGTCGTCATGACGAGGCAAATAGACAAGAAGTGCTCATAATACAAGTTATAGGCAGTGCTCAGATTATCCTAAGCTACAATAGAGAGGGATTAGAGGAAGTGAAAGGATAGGAATAAGAAGGGTTTTTTTAAGATGAGGTATAAGATGAATAGCATCTGCAAACGGAGCACTTTAATCAAATAATGGATAGATTTCAATACGGTTGGGCAAACTAATGGCCCCCTTATTGTTATGGAAATTGTTTCCTAAAATGGACAAAATCCTTCGTTTGGTGTCATATATGATGCCCATGTAGTTGTCAGTCGGATTTAATGGGCGGGATTTATGGTAATTGAGAATGAGCGTGCACGCGCGTCCCATTTACGACTGATTGGAATTCATTAACACACACACACATTTCACTATCACTTCTGACGTTTACGAAGTATTTGTGAATCAGGAGAAGAGTTTTCGGGAAGGTCTCTTTACGCGCAAATCACTCACATATTTACTCGTATATTTACGAATGTTTCATGAATGAGACCCATTATTTTTATTTTTTTGGGTGAACTAACCCTTTAAATATATCAGTAGCACTGCATTTAATGCATTAATTAACATGAACTAACAATGATACAGTGTCTATGAATCCTTGTTAATGTCAGTTAATAGAAACACTGCTGTTCTACTTATTGCTCATGTTCGTTCATTTAACAGAACTTTTTAAGAACGTTAGTAAATGCATTAGAAATATTTTTCATTATTAGTTGTGATGACTGAAGCACGGTCTGCAGGTGTGTATCGTGCAGAAGACGGACTCCAGGAAGATGTACGCCATGAAATACATGAACAAGCAGAAGTGCATCGAGAGAGATGAAGTCAGAAACGTCCTCCGAGAGCTGCAGGTCATGCAGAGACTCCAACACCCGTTCCTCGTCAACCTCTGGTGATTTACACTGATTTACACTGACCTCTAGTGATTTACACTGACCTCTAGTGATTTACTCTGATTTACACTGACCTCTGGTGATTTACACTGATTTACACTGACCTCTAGTGATTTACACTGACCTCTAGTGATTTACTCTGATTTACACTGACCTCTGGTGATTTACACTTATTTACACTGACCTCTAGTGATTTACACTGACCTCTAGTGATTTACACTGACCTCTAGTGATTTACTCTGATTTACACTGATTTACACTGACCTCTGGTGATTTACACTGATTTACACTGACCTCTAGTGATTTACTCTGATTTACACTGATTTACACTGACCTCTGGTGATTTACACTGACCTCTAATGATTTACACTGATTTACACTGACCTCTAGTGATTTACACTGATTTACACTGACCTCTAGTGATTTACACTGATTTACACTGACCTCTAGTGATTTACACTGACCTCTAGTGATTTACTCTGATTTACACTGACCTCTGGTGATTTACACTGATTTACACTGACCTCTGGTGATTTACACTGACCTCTAGTGATTTACACTGATTTACACTGACCTCTGGTGATTTACACTGACCTCTAGTGATTTACACTGATTTACACTGATTTACACTGACCTCTGGTGATTTACACTTATTTACACTGACCTCTAGTGATTTACACTGACCTCTAGTGATTTACTCTGATTTACACTGACCTCTGGTGATTTACACTTATTTACACTGACCTCTAGTGATTTACACTGACCTCTAGTGATTTACACTGACCTCTAGTGATTTACTCTGATTTACACTTATTTACACTGACCTCTGGTGATTTACACTGATTTACACTGACCTCTAGTGATTTACTCTGATTTACACTTATTTACACTGACCTCTAATGATTTACACTGATTTACACTGACCTCTAGTGATTTACACTGATTTACACTGACCTCTAGTGATTTACACTGATTTACACTGACCTCTAGTGATTTACACTGACCTCTAGTGATTTACTCTGATTTACACTGACCTCTGGTGATTTACACTGATTTACACTGACCTCTGGTGATTTACACTGACCTCTAGTGATTTACACTGATTTACACTGACCTCTGGTGATTTACACTGACCTCTAGTGATTTACACTGATTTACACTGATTTACACTGACCTCTGGTGATTTACACTTATTTACACTGACCTCTAGTGATTTACACTGACCTCTAGTGATTTACTCTGATTTACACTGACCTCTGGTGATTTACACTTATTTACACTGACCTCTAGTGATTTACACTGACCTCTAGTGATTTACACTGACCTCTAGTGATTTACTCTGATTTACACTTATTTACACTGACCTCTGGTGATTTACACTGATTTACACTGACCTCTAGTGATTTACTCTGATTTACACTGATTTACACTGACCTCTGGTGATTTACACTGATTTACACTGACCTCTGGTGATTTACACTGATTTACACTGACCTCTACCTCTAGTGATTTACTCTGATTTACACTGATTTACACTGACCTCTAGTGATTTACACAGATTTATACTGATTTACACTGACCTCTGGTGATTTACACTGATTTACACTGACCTCTGGTGATTTACACTGACCTCTAGTTATATACACTGATTTACACTGACCTCTAGTGATTTACACTGATTTACACTAACCTCTGGTGATTTACACTGATTTACACTAACCTCTGGTGATTTACACTGACCTCTAGTTATATACACTGATTTACACTGACCTCTAGTGATTTACACTGATTTACACTAACCTCTGGTGATTTACACTGATTTACACTGACCTCTAGTTATATACACTGATTTACACTGACCTCTCGTGATTTACTTTGATTTACACTGACCTCTAGTGATTTACACTGACCTCTAGTGATTTACACTGACCTCTAGTGATTTACTCTGATTTACACTGATTTACACTGACCTCTAGTGATTTACACTGACCTCTAGTGATTTACACTGATTTACACTAACCTCTGGTGATTTACACTGATTTACACTAACCTCTGGTGATTTACACTGACCTCTAGTTATATACACTGATTTACACTGACCTCTCGTGATTTACTTTGATTTACACTGACCTCTAGTGATTTACACTGATTTACACTGACCTCTAGTGATTTACACTGATTTACACTAACCTCTGGTGATTTACACTGACCTCTAGTGATTTACACTGACCTCTAGTGATTTACTCTGATTTACTCTGATTTACTCTGATTTACACTGATTTACACTGACCTCTAGTGATTTACACAGATTTATACTGATTTACACTGACCTCTGGTGATTTACACTGATTTACACTGACCTCTAGTGATTTACACTGATTTACACTGACCTCTAGTGATTTACACTGACCTCTAGTGATTTACACTGATTTACACTAACCTCTGGTGATTTACACTGATTTACACTAACCTCTGGTGATTTACACTGACCTCTAGTTATATACACTGATTTACACTGACCTCTAGTGATTTACTTTGATTTACACTGACCTCTAGTGATTTACACTGACCTCTAGTGATTTACACTGACCTCTAGTGATTTACACTGATTTACACTGACCTCTAGTGATTTACACTGACCTCTAGTGATTTACACTGACCTCTAGTGATTTACTCTGATTTACACTGACCTCTGGGTGATTTACACTGATTTACACTGACCTCTAGTGATTTACACTGACCTCTAGTGATTTACACTGACCTCTGGTGATTTACACTGACCTCTGGTGATTTACACTGACCTCTAGTGATTTACACTGACCTCTAGTGATTTACACTGATTTACACTGACCTCTGGGTGATTTACACTGATTTACACTGACCTCTGGTGATTTACACTGACCTCTAGTGATTTACACTGACCTCTGGTGATTTACACTGACCTCTGGTGATTTACACTGACCTCTGGTGATTTACACTGACCTCTAGTGATTTACACTGATTTACACTGACCTCTAGTGATTTACACTGATTTACAATGACCTCTAGTGATTTACACTGATTTACACTGACCTCTGGTGATTTACACTGACCTCTAGTGATGTACTCTGATTTACACTGACCTCTAGTGATTTACACTGGTTTACACTGACCTCTGGTGATTTACACTGACCTCTAGTGATTTACACTGATTTACACTGACCTCTAGTGATTTACACTGATTTACACTGACCTCTGGTGATTTACACTGACCTCTAGTGATTTACACTGACCTCTAGTGATTTACACTGATTTACACTGACATCTAGTGATTTACACTGATTTACACTGACCTCTAGTGATTACACTGATTTACACTGACCTCTGGTGATTTACACTGACCTCTAGTGATTTACTCTGATTTACACTGACCTCTGGGTGATTTACACTGATTTACACTGACCTCTAGTGATTTACACTGACCTCTAGTGATTTACACTGACCTCTGGTGATTTACACTGACCTCTGGTGATTTACACTGACCTCTAGTGATTTACACTGACCTCTAGTGATTTACACTGATTTACACTGACCTCTGGGTGATTTACACTGATTTACACTGACCTCTGGTGATTTACACTGACCTCTGGTGATTTACACTGACCTCTGGTGATTTACACTGACCTCTAGTGATTTACACTGATTTACACTGACCTCTAGTGATTTACACTGATTTACAATGACCTCTAGTGATTTACACTGATTTACACTGACCTCTGGTGATTTACACTGACCTCTAGTGATGTACTCTGATTTACACTGACCTCTAGTGATTTACACTGGTTTACACTGACCTCTGGTGATTTACACTGACCTCTAGTGATTTACACTGATTTACACTGACCTCTAGTGATTTACACTGATTTACACTGACCTCTGGTGATTTACACTGACCTCTAGTGATTTACACTGACCTCTAGTGATTTACACTGATTTACACTGACATCTAGTGATTTACACTGATTTACACTGACCTCTAGTGATTACACTGATTTACACTGACCTCTGGTGATTTACACTGACCTCTAGTGATTTACACTGACTTCTAGTGATTTACACTGATTTACACTGACCTCTAGTGATTTACACTGATTTACACTGACCTCTAGTGATTTACACTGGTTTACACTGATCTCTGGTGATTTACACTGACCTCTAGTGATTTACTCTGATTTACACTGATTTACACTGACCTCTGGTGATTTACACTGATTTACACTGACCTCTAGTGATTTACACTGATTTACACTAACCTCTGGTGATTTACACTGATTTACACTGACTTCTAGTGATTTACACTGATTTACACTGACCTCTAGTGATTTACACTGATTTACACTGATTTACACTGACTTCTAGTGATTTACACTGATTTACACTGACCTCTAGTGATTTACACTGATTTACACTGACCTCTGGTGATTTACACTGATCTCTGGTGATTTACACTGACCTTTAGTGATTTACACTGATTTACACTGACCTCTGGTGATTTACACTGATCTCTGGTGATTTACACTGACCTCTAGTGATTTACTCTGATTTACACTGATTTACACTGACCTCTAGTGATTTACACAGATTTATACTGATTTACACTGACCTCTGGTGATTTACACTGATTTACACTGACCTCTGGTGATTTACACTGACCTCTAGTTATATACACTGATTTACACTGACCTCTAGTGATTTACACTGATTTACACTAACCTCTGGTGATTTACACTGATTTACACTAACCTCTGGTGATTTACACTGACCTCTAGTTATATACACTGATTTACACTGACCTCTAGTGATTTACTCTGATTTACACTGACCTCTAGTGATTTACTCTGATTTACACTGACCTCTGGTCATTTACACTGATTTACACTGACCTCTAGTGATTTACACTGACCTCTAGTGATTTACACAGATTTATACTGATTTACACTGACCTCTGGTGATTTACACTGATTTACACTGACCTCTGGTGATTTACACTGACCTCTAGTTATATACACTGATTTACACTGACCTCTAGTGATTTACACTGATTTACACTAACCTCTGGTGATTTACACTGATTTACACTAACCTCTGGTGATTTACACTGACCTCTAGTTATATACACTGATTTACACTGACCTCTAGTGATTTACTCTGATTTACACTGACCTCTAGTGATTTACTCTGATTTACACTGACCTCTGGTCATTTACACTGATTTACACTGACCTCTAGTGATTTACACTGACCTCTAGTGATTTACACTGACCTCTAGTGATTTACACTGATTTACACTGACCTCTAGTGATTTACACTGATTTACACTGACCTCTAGTGATTTACACTGATTTACACTGACCTCTGGTGATTTACACTGACCTCTAGTGATGTACTCTGATTTACACTGACCTCTAGTGATTTACACTGATTTACACTGACCTCTAGTGATTTACACTGATTTACACTGACCTCTGGTGATTTACACTGACCTCTAGTGATATACACTGATTTACACTAACCTCTGGTGATTTACACTGATTTACACTAACCTCTGGTGATTTACACTGACCTCTTATATACACTGATTTACACTGACCTCTAGTGATTTACTCTGATTTACACTGACCTCTAGTGATTTACTCTGATTTACACTGACCTCTAGTGATTTACTCTGATTTACACTGACCTCTGGTCATTTACACTGATTTACACTGACCTCTAGTGATTTACACTGACCTCTAGTGATTTACACTGACCTCTAGTGATTTACACTGATTTACACTGACCTCTAGTGATTTACACTGATTTACACTGACCTCTAGTGATTTACACTGATTTACACTGACCTCTGGTGATTTACACTGACCTCTAGTGATGTACTCTGATTTACACTGACCTCTAGTGATTTACACTGGTTTACACTGACCTCTGGTGATTTACACTGACCTCTAGTGATTTACACTGATTTACACTGACCTCTAGTGATTTACACTGATTTACACTGACCTCTGGTGATTTACACTGACCTCTAGTGATTTACACTGACCTCTAGTGATTTACACTGATTTACACTGACATCTACACTCAAAAAAAATATTTCAGGCTAAACATAAGTTTTATGTAATTGAATTACATATAAAATTTCCATCCATTTGGATTACATAGTTTTTACATAAAAACTAATAAACTTAATGTGATTCATATTTGTAAGTCATATGTAAATTAAATAGGTAAGATTTATCTAATAGTATGCCCAGTCTATAACACTGCTTAGTGTTCACGTGTTTGCGCACCACTGAGTTAAAGTACCATTGAAGCATGTGTCAGAGTTAATGAGATAATTAAGTGATACATTGAGTGATGATTGACCATTATTGAAGACACCTGATGATAATAAGCAGAATCACCAAAGGAGAAAATCACAATTTTTAAGCCACCATCGTGGAGATGAGGGTTTGCTTTAGTTGGGCTCTTGACCCTTGACTATTTAATATTAGATTTTGTTTGGGCTGTTGTAATAGCTAGTCAAACAAACAGAAAAGATGATCAGGTGGTGTTGGTTATGTTTTCACATAATCATTATTTGTGTGAATAACTGAACTAATTTAGAGCTCAATCTCTGAGATAAATTAACATGATTGATTGCAGCAGCACTGTGATTCAATATATCCAAAGTTATTCTCAAAAGTTGTTCAGAATAAAAAAAAAAAATAAAAGTTTTTCTGTTAGGCACACACAGACATCAAGAATCAGCCTGTGAATCTCAACGACGGTGACAAGCAACATATTCTGATCAACAGATCAACTCTGAACATTAGAAAACAAGCTACTAAAAAGTCACATAAAAACAGAAAAAAAAATAGTGACAATAAAAGAAATTACTAAGACAATTCAACTCATAATTTATTCATGCAGCAATGCATGATGGGAGCCATCGATGGATTTTGATTGGTGGCTCCCAGAATGCATTGCAACATGCTTTTTGATGGTCACCATTGTTGAGATTCACAGACTGATTCTTGATGTCTGTGTCTCTAAACACATTACTTTTTTTTTTTTTGGTCAGAACTTTTGAGAGATTTTTCAGATTATGTTGTTGTATAAAGCTGATCTTCTGCTGTAGAATCACAGTGCTGCTGTAATCAATAATGTAAATCTAACTCAGAGATCGGGCTCTAAATGAGTTCAGTGATTCAAGTCAAATAATGATTATGTGAAAACATAACCAACACCACTTGATTATCTTTTCTGTTGTTTGACTAGCTATTACAACAGCCCAAAAAATCTAATTAAATAGTCAAGGGTCAAGAGCCCAACTAAAGCAAACCCTCATCTCCACGATGGTGGCTTAAAAATTGTGATTTTCTCCTTTGGTGATTCTGCTTATTATCATCAGGTGTCTTCAATAATGGTTAATCATCACTCAATTAATCACTTAAGTATCTCATTAACTCTGACACATGCTTCAATGGTACTTTAACTCAGTAGTGCGCAAACACGTGAACACTAAGCAGTGTTATATAGACTGGGCATACTATTAGATAAATCTTACCTATTTCATTTACATATGACTTACAAATATGAATCACATTAAGTTTATTAGTTTGTTTATGTAAAAACTATGTAATCCAAATGGATGGAAATTTTATATGTAATTCAATTACATAAAACTTATGTTTAGCCTGAAATATTTTTTTGAGTGTAGTGATTTACACTGATTTACACTGACCTATAGTGATTTACACTGATTTACACTGACCTCTGGTGATTTACACTGACCTCTAGTGATTTACACTGATTTACACTGACTTCTAGTGATTTACACTGATTTACACTGACCTCTAGTGATTTACACTGATTTACACTGACCTCTGGTGATTTACACTGATTACACTGATTTACACTGATCTCTGGTGATTTACACTGACTCTAGTGATTTACTCTGATTTACACTGACCTTTGGTGATTTACACTGACCTCTAGTGATTTACACTGATTTACACTAACCTCTGGTGATTTACACTGATTTACACTGATTTACACTGACTTCTAGTGATTTACACTGACCTCTACTGATTTACACTGATTTACACTGATTTACACTGATTTACACTGACCTCTAGTGATTTACACTGATTTACACTGACCTCCGGTGATTTACACTGATCTCTGGTGATTTACACTGACCTCTGGTGATTTACACTGATTTACACTGACCTCTAGTGATTTACACTGACCTCTAGTGATTTACACTGATTTACACTGACCTCTAGTGATTTACACTGATTTACACTGACCTCTGGTGATTTACACTGATTTACACTGACCTCTGGTGATTTACACTGACCTCTAGTGATTTACACTGATTTACACTGACCTCTAGTGATTTACACTGATTTACACTGATCTCTGGTGATTTACACTGACCTCTAGTGATTTACACTGATTTACACTGACCTCTAGTGATTTACACTGATCTCTGGTGATTTACACTGATTTACACTGACCTCTGGTGATTTACACTGACCTCTAGTGATTTACACTGATTTACACTGACCTCTAGTGATTTACACTGATTTACACTGACCTCTAGCGATTTACACTGATTTACACTGACCTCTAGTGATTTACACTGATTTACACTGACCTCTGGTGATTTACACTGATTTACACTGACCTCTAGTGATTTACACTGATTTACACTGACCTCTAGTGATTTACACTGATTTACACTGACCTCTGGTGATTTACTCTGATTTACACTGACCTCTGGTGATTTACACTGATTTACACTGACCTCTAGTGATTTACACTGACCTCTAGTGATTTACACTGATTTACACTGACCTCTGGTGATTTACACTGATTTACACTGACCTCTGGTGATTTACACTGACCTCTAGTGATTTACACTGATTTACACTGACCTCTGGTGATTTACACTGATTTACACTGACCTCTGGTGATTTACACTGATTTACACTGATTTACACTGATCTCTGGTGATTTACACTGACCTCTGGTGATTTACACTGACCTCTAGTGATTACACTGATTTACACTAACCTCTGGTGATTTACACTGATTTACACTGATCTCTGGTGATTTACACTGACCTCTGGTGATTTACACTGACCTCTAGTGATTTACACTGATTTACACTAACCTCTGGTGATTTACACTGATTTACACTGATTTACACTGACTTCTAGTGATTTACACTGACCTCTACTGATTTACACTGATTTACACTGATTTACACTGACCTCTAGTGATTTACACTGATTTACACCGACCTCCGGTGATTTACACTGATCTCTGGTGATTTACACTGACCTCTGGTGATTTACACTGATTTACACCGACCTCCGGTGATTTACACTGATCTCTGGTGATTTACACTGACCTCTGGTGATTTACACTGATTTACACTGACCTCTAGTGATTTACACTGACCTCTAGTGATTTACACTGATTTACACTGACCTCTAGTGATTTACACTGATTTACACTGACCTCTGGTGATTTACACTGATTTACACTGACCTCTGGTGATTTACACTGACCTCTTGTGATTTACACTGATTTACACTGACCTCTAGTGATTTACACTGATTTACACTGATCTCTGGTGATTTACTCTGATTTACACTGACCTCTAGTGATTTACACTGATTTACACTGACCTCTAGTGATTTACACTGATCTCTGGTGATTTACACTGATTTACACTGACCTCTGGTGATTTACACTGACCTCTAGTGATTTACACTGATTTACACTGACCTCTAGTGATTTACACTGATTTACACTGACCTCTAGCGATTTACACTGATTTACACTGACCTCTAGCGATTTACACTGATTTACACTGACCTCTGGTGATTTACACTGATTTACACTGACCTCTAGTGATTTACACTGATTTACACTGACCTCTAGTGATTTACACTGATTTACACTGACCTCTGGTGATTTACACTGACCTCTAGTGATTTACACTGATTTACACTGACCTCTGGTGATTTACACTGATTTACACTGACCTCTGGTGATTTACTCTGATTTACACTGACCTCTAGTGATTTACACTGATTTACACTGACCTCTAGTGATTTACACTGATCTCTGGTGATTTACACTGATTTACACTGACCTCTGGTGATTTACACTGACCTCTAGTGATTTACTCTGATTTACACTGACCTCTAGTGATTTACACTGACCTCTAGTGATTTACACTGACCTCTAGTGATTTACACTGATTTACACTGACCTCTAGTGATTTACACTGACCTCTAGTGATTTACACTGATTTACACTGACCTCTAGTGATTTACACTGACCTCTAGTGATTTACACTGATTTACACTGACCTCTAGTGATTTACACTGATTTACACTGACCTCTGGTGATTTACACTGACCTCTAGTGATTTACACTGATTTACACTGACCTCTAGTGATTTACACTGATTTACACTGACCTCTGGTGATTTACTCTGATTTACACTGACCTCTGGTGATTTACACTGATTTACACTGACCTCTAGTGATTTACACTGACCTCTAGTGATTTACACTGATTTACACTGACCTCTGGTGATTTACACTGACCTCTGGTGATTTACACTGATTTACACTGACCTCTAGTGATTTACACTGATTTACACTGACCTCTGGTGATTTACACTGATTTACACTGACCTCTGGTGATTTACTCTGATTTACACTGACCTCTAGTGATTTACACTGATTTACACTGACCTCTAGTGATTTACACTGATCTCTGGTGATTTACACTGATTTACACTGACCTCTGGTGATTTACACTGACCTCTAGTGATTTACTCTGATTTACACTGACCTCTAGTGATTTACACTGATTTACACTGACCTCTAGTGATTTACACTGACCTCTAGTGATTTACACTGATTTACACTGACCTCTAGTGATTTACACTGACCTCTGGTGATTTACACTGACCTCTGGTGATTTACACTGATTTACACTGACCTCTGGTGATTTACACTGACCTCTAGTGATTTACACTGATCTCTGGTGATTTACACTGATCTCTGGTGATTTACACTGACCTCTAGTGATTTACACTGATTTACACTGACCTCTGGTGATTTACACTGATCTCTGGTGATTTACACTGATTTACACTGACCTCTAGTGATTTACACTGATTTACACTGACCTCTAGTGATTTACACTGATTTACACTGACCTCTAGTGATTTACACTGATTTACACTGACCTCTAGTGATTTACACTGACCTCTGGTGATTTACACTGAGCTGATGATGTTTTCTTCTCACACAAAGATTTCTGCGTTCATACTCTTGACTAATCAAACTTCTCTGTATTTAAAGCCTCTTCCGTGGATTGACACAGACTCTCTCGGCTCTCAGGTTTTCGTTTCAGGATGAGGAGGATCTGTTTATGGTGGTGGATCTGTTATTGGGGGGTGATTTACGGTTTCATCTGCAGCAGAACGTTCATTTTAAAGAGGAGACGGTGAAGCTGTACATGTGTGAGCTAGCGTTAGCGCTCTGTTACCTGCAGTGCGAGCACATCATCCACCGGTGAGAACCGCATCCTTCACATTAAACATACATACATAACATAAACAGCAATGTCCAATAGCATAGTTCAAGATCTACTTACCGCACCTTTAACTTGATGTCAAAATGAGGTCATTTTCCAATCCGTCCATGCAAAGTAAATCCACAGGTTGAGATCCAGACGATAATGAATCAGACAGGTGAGCGTCACCGCAGGTAAGAACGAGTAATGATCAGAAGTTCATCATGATGACCCGACACTGACTTATATGAGTCCAAACGCCAGTTAACGAGCGACAGGCATGTCTAATTAACACTGAGTGTGAGACAAGCACGTGACAATATATGTATTTTCTGATCAGTTATTAACTGCTTTTAAAGGCACATGAGTTATCTAAGAAAATGTACAAAATGTCCATAAATTAGAATAATAAGTATTTGAAACTGTTTGTTGTTGTCCCGAACAGGGTGGATATTTCTGATCTAACATTTCAGTGATTTTGTTTGGTAAATGGTAAATTTATTTACTCAAGCTTGAACATTATTTTTCAAATGTTTTACATCATCATGATTACACAAAAATTCTGTCAAAAACGGATTTTGATTTTCTAAATTTTGTGTCTAAAATGCAGGGAATACCAGGAATTACCCATATTTTACCTTATTAAATTAACCAGTTGTCCAGGTTAAAATGCAAACCAATAACCCGGCAACACAAATAAACCATTTAATAAAGTTCACAAAACTCTGTTAATAAATCAGGATATTCACCAATAGTTAGGTGGGCCTGTGTCAAAACCTGATCATTCGTGTATCTGACTCCGAGGATATATGTTATGCCATGTGATGTTAAAGTGTTCCAGCGTGTCAAGTCAGCTTCATTTATAGTGCTTTTTACAATACAGACTGTTTCAGAGCAGCTTCACAGTGAAAACAGGAAAATGAATGGACAGAGATTGAGTCCGCAAGAGACCAGAAACACTGAATAACCAGAAACTGTCTCAAGCACACCAGCAGCTCATAATTATACACAAGATCTGCTTAATATGTCAGATACACGTTCATACATACATCACTACTCACTACTGTGTGTGTCTGTGTTGTTCCCTCTTTAGGGATAAAGCCAGACAACATTCTCTTGGATGAACATGGTGAGTTACACTGTTTACATCAGTCCATGCTGATACTCAAAATAAAAATGACAATGGTGATGATGATGATGATGATGATGGAGTCATTTGGTCTTATTTCATAAAGAGCAGCTGTCTGTGTCGTAGGTCACGTCCACATCGCTGACTTTAATGTGGCCACGGTCCTGAAGGACTCAGAGAAAGCCACGTCTATGGCAGGAACCAAACCCTACATGGGTGAGAATCTCTTCAATATATAATCGATTTAACGCTCTGCTCTGTTTCATAAACACTGCAGAAATACTGGAGGAAAAATCCTGATCCGCTGGTTATTGAGTTTGTGTTTGACAGTAACTGAGAAACAGCTGTGTGTGTGTGTGCATGTGTGTGTGTGTGTGTGCGCGTGTTTTCTAACAGCTCCAGAAGTCTTCGAGTCGCAGGCGGACGCTGGTCCGGGTTATTCGTACGGCGTGGACTGGTGGTCTCTCGGCATCACGGCGTACGAACTCTTACAAGGGTCGGTGAGTTCAAGGACACAAACACATGAGCTCCATTTAAAAGCATTATGGGAAATTCTGATTTTTGTTAATTGTGTCCAACTTAAAAATGATTAACACTGATTGGAGCTAAACTTTGCAGGTAGGTAGATCTCCAGGAACAGGGTTGGGCACCCCTGATCTACACAGTCTAAGTAAACATCACTAATGCCAGTTAGTCGGAGCGCTGTAATATCAGTTGGTGTGCCCCGCTGCTCCACCTAACTGTACTTTAGCCCGTTACTAACCTGAGCGCAGATTTGCGGGGTTATGGACTTAACATGATCTACTAGAATTAATAACACAAGGTTAATTAGAATAACAAACATAATTTATTAACCAGGTAACAGAGACAATAATTAAAATCCAATGGACTATATGCACGGAGCGTTCTTTAGAACTTCCGCATTAATATAAGCCAGCTCGAAAACTTCCGGTGAGATGTTATTTGCTGGTGTGTTGAGCATCAGTAGTGTAATACTTAGTTTATCATCAGATTATAGTCACTTAAATAGACAGGCATAGCATTTATTTAGATATTTAAACGTAAGACAGCATAAAAATAAATAAATAAAGACATACCTCAGTGTCCTCGGCTAAATTCAATTCGACTATCAGTTTTCACACTTTTATGTGGAAAAAAAGCTTCAAAAATTAAACATTTAGTGTGCACTTTAGTTAGATTAATTGAATAAAATGTGTGTTTTCACAAGTGTGCTGAAATCATTGATCTTGCACTGCACTGACTGACGGCTGCTGTGATTACAAAGGGAGAGCACGGTGCTCGCTTTATGTGTAATTCACAATAAAAGTTATTGTTTTTCATAAGGTTTTGTGAGTATTTCATACTTCACATTGACAAAATGTATTTTAAACCTAGTTATTTTATAATGTTTAATATTTAGTCAAAAACAAAGTGAAAAACGTTTAGAGGAAATGGCTGATATGTGCGCAAATAAATGCTACTTTGCCGCCACCTGCTGGTTAAAGTGCTAATTACTGTCTTTTTTATTTTTAAATAAGTGTTTTCTATCAAATGTTAAATTTCCTACATTTTTAAACATTCGGTTTTACAATGGAGACAATCTCAGAAGGATGAACAAATAATGTTTGTGGTCATCACATTAAAAATAACATTTGAAGTGCTGGGGAAAAAATGTGTGTGCGAGTCTAATTACAGACACAGCGTTTTTAAACAGTCCCAATAGCTTCGTCTTTATTGCAATTAATAAAACTGGTTTATTGGCAAATTAGGTAAATGTGATAGCTGCATTAAAATATAAATACAACATTAAAAAGTCAACCATAGATGGTTTTGTGTCGATGTACAACGACTACAGAATGAACAGCTAACAGTTCACCGGAAGTGCTCGAGCTGGCTTAATGACAACCAGGAAGTAACCCGTGCATATAGTCCATTCAAAGAATAAAAACATTCAATCATATATACATCATCAATTCAGAAATTAAAGAATTTAGAAGCATTTACCTGGCAATGAAGAAGACTACACACAGCAATCATGCGGGAGATCTGTCTGTGATGGGAAACAGCTGCACATGATTACACGGATGACAAAGCATTGTGGGAAACTGAGTCCATGATGTGTGTAGTGTCAGTGGAAACAGTGCCCTCTGCAGGCATGCAAGAGCATTCGCAGCTGGTGGATGTGACAAATATTGTGATATTTACAAAGACTGATTTATTTTTTAGAGTGTATGGTCAATATATTAACTCCATATGAAAGTGTTTAATTGAAGAGAAATCATATAACTCACGCACGCGGAGAGAAATACGGCTGTGAAAGAAAGATCAACAAGAATTAACTTTTTTCAGTTTATGACTGAAACACAACTGCTTTATTGTTAAAACGAAATGCCTGAGAAGACATTTTCTTGTTTTTTTTCATTCTCTAAATGTGAATCTCGCATGTTTAGAATGTGTGCATCATATTTTACCCCAGAAAAACACATATTGTGATTTACATGTAACACATTACATGTAACGTAATCAAATTACTTTTCCCAAGTAACTAGTAAAGTAATGCGTTACTTTTAAATTTACAACAAAATATCCAAGTTTTTCAAATAAGTAATCGTGAGTGCAGATGTGTGTGTGAACATGATGGTTATTCTAGATCTAGACTAAATGTGAACATGGCTTATTCTTTTCACTTTTGGTGTGAAAGGGCCTTTATATCTGCCAGAAATATAACTTTTTGTTATTAAAAATCAAATACAGTATGTCCAGCCCAGGTCAGAAAAAGTAACTCAAAAGAAATGTAACACATTACTTTCAATAAAAAGTGACAAAGTAACACAATTAGTTACTTTTTAGAGAGTAACGCAACATTGTAACTTTACTTTTAAATGTAACGTCCCCAACACTGTTTACAAGCCTCTGAGGAATAATGTCGAATAAATTAAGGAGTGAATCAGCAGAAGAGCGTCTGACAGCTGTGATTCGTCTGAACACAAGTGGGACTTCATGACGGAGGATTCAGGCGTTTCTCTGGAGATGAAGCCGCTCAGGAACAAATCGCTCTGTGTTTCAGCGGCCGTACGAGATCCGCTCCAGCACGACAGCAGCCGAAGCCATCAACACAATCCAAGGACAGCATGTGATCTTTTCCTCCGCCTGGTCCGACGGGATCGTGGCTCTGATCCGCAGGGTGAGTTTCTGCTCATCAGACTTAACATTACTCCTCACATTATATACACATGAGGGAGCAGAAACCTGAGTGATGGATATCTGCTGTTCCAAATCTGTCTGACTTTTTTCTGTGGGACACAAAAGGTTTTCTGATGAACAACATTGACTTTCATTATATGGAGAAAAAAAAAGACCACACTACTGACATTTCTCAAAATATCTTCTTCGTGTTCCACAGAAGACAGTAAGTCATACAGGTTTGAACAGCATGAGGGTAAATGATGACAACATTTTAATTTTTGGGTGAACTATCACTTTAATATCTTCAGTCATTTCGCTTCTCCAGTAAATGTATCTTGATTTAAGAATGTTTAGATATTTGTGCTGGAAAACGAGACAGAAAATGAGGAAGAACATCATTTACCTACGAACAGGTCTGTTCATTTGTTTTATGTGCAGCTTTTGACTAAAGACCCTGAGAATCGTCCGTCACGTTTGTCTGATATCCAGAAGGATCCGTATCTGGCTGATGTGAACTGGGATGCCGTGCTGGAGAAATCCGTCCCCCCTGGTTTCGTTCCAAACGTAAGAGGCCGTTATACACGCGTCACGTTGCGTCTGCTCATGATCAGCACACGGCTGACGGATTCTCTCTCTCTCACACAGAAAGGCCGTCTGAACTGCGACCCCACGTTCGAGCTGGAGGAGATGATCCTGGAGTCCAAACCGCTGCACAAGAAGAAGAAACGTCTGGCCAAGAGCAGAAACAAACACTCAAAGCCGCTGGTGCGTTCATTTCCTCGCCCTCATGATGCCGTTCCAAACACAACAGCAGGAAAGTTTCTACAGAGCTTTAGATCGTTTCAGAGCAGCTTCACAGTAATAAACAGGAAAAAGGCTCTTCAATTTCAAGAATCGGTCATTTAACTTACAATCAGAATGTCAATTGAAGGAAGAGCATCATACGGGTTTGGAGCGACATGAGGGCGAGAACAATCGCTTTAAGATGACATTGCCTTGAATCTGACTTATAACACCCAGTGTCAGTATGACGTTAGACATCTGTCTGTCTCTCAGCCGACACACATGCAGACGAGTTTAGACACGCTGACAGAAGATTTCGTGGTCTTCAACAGAGAAAAGTAAGTCCAACCTTCCCTTTATTTCTCTCTCCAAATTTGAAAAAATTATGAGCAGTTTGTATGTTAACGTAAAGAAGAGATTTAGTTTCTACCATGCGTGGACACTAATGATGCACAGTTTGGGTTTTTGGTAAAAAATATCTTCAGTGCATCATTGGTGGACCTGCGGATAGTCTGATGATCGATCCGTCTGTCTGTCAGGATGAAGCAGCAGCGGCTGGTGTCGGAGAGTCCAGCTCCAGCAGCGAATAAACGGCAGGACGGACGACACAACATGGTCACGCGGCGCTGACGGGCTCCAG
>VTFQ01000023.1:373451-378451 GCA_036281575.1 Ancherythroculter nigrocauda | reverse complement strand
TTAAATATCATCTTACTAAGACATATTATTGGCAGATATTGATATCTATATTCATTTATGTATCTGCTATACGGTTATAGAGATCTCATTGATTTACATCACAAGCTGCATCAGAATTATCAGTTTTGTCCATATAAATATCAGCATCTGCAACAAACTGCCTATTTTTGCTCAGTTTGAGTCTCTGAATAAAACCGAGCTGTTTTTCCTCCATATTCTCACTATAGAAGCTGTATGGATCAAATATGATCACCTGACAGGTGTAAACAGGTTTGATTGGCACCTGTCAGTCGAGCGCTGCAGCTGCTCTCTCTTGAAGAGCGCCTCCTGCAGGAGAACCGAGACTCCACTGTCAGCCTTGACTGTAAACATGTCCTCTTCATCATCGTCATCATCATCTGAGCAACAGCCCTGCCCCTCTGCTGACTCCTCCCACATCACCGCCTCCTGCTGAAGCCGGAGCTCCGCCTCCTCCAGAGCCTCGACAGTGACAGACACTCGTCAAGAACGTCATAATTCATCAGAGAATCACAAGACAAATCAAATCACATTTCACCAACGCGTTACTTTCATGACCTTTTTTTCTGTTTTCTCATTGCTGTAAAACAAGGTATATTAGTACAATGTATTTTAACATTACGGTTTTGTCCTGCCTGTAATTTTCGTTACAATACAGAAATGAAAATCTAATGACAATTAACAACTCAAAAGTAAAAAACCCCCCCCGAATTTGGAGGGAAAAAAGACTGAGTCAAGTAAAATGTATTTCTATAGCACTTTCATATTGTTTCAAAGCAGCTTCACAGAAAATCATGATGTTAATGTTTATAATGTCTTCATGCCTGATTCACATATGGCAGATTAGAGCTGGACGATAAAATACTTTATAACTCATTGTGATGAAAATAACACTTTTTTTTTCTTGTTTTGGTTCCATTCGCTCAATCGGAAGATCAAAATCAGAAATAAATCAAAAACATTTTGAACTTTGAACTCTCTCCGGTCACAAAAGGCAAGTTCACTTCAAGCAGCAAATCACTCTTGAACTCAATGAGCTGCTATTATCACAGAATGTGCTGAAAATATGTAAACTTTTGGTTTAAAGTTCTTTTAAAGTCACCATGAAATCAAAATGGACAATTATGTTTCTTATGGAATATTTCAGTGTTTATTCTAAATGATTTATTGATTACTGTTTTAAATTACATGTTCTGGTAATCTTGAATCAGAATATCTTCCTCTTGCAGAATCTCTTCTCTTCTCTGATGACGAGGGCGGGGCAACCTGTCACTCACATGAGATCCACCAATAGCTGGAGTCGAGTGAGTGAATGTTTTGAAACGCTTCACAAATATAATGAATTTCATGATGTTGATTTCATGATATTTTACGCTGATATAATCTCCAAATGAAAACCAGGACGAGATGCATATAGTGTGTGTGTGTCTCACCAGGCGGTGTGTGTGGATGGCGTGTGTGGCGTCACTGGTGTGTAGCTCTGCAGTGATGCGTGTCTGTAGTTTCAGCAGGGCTGCGTGTGTCTCTGTCACTTTGGCTTTCTTCTCCGCATGTTCCCACTGCAGCGACGCCACAAACACGGCCACACGCTCCTGACACACGCGCAGCTGCTCTTCCTGAACACACACGCCTCCTGACACACACACACACACACACAGGTGTTTCATTCATCTGCAGCTGTCATGAATGTCGCGTGATCATGTGATCATGTCTCTCTCACCCTCTGCTGCGTGTCGATCTGCGTGTCGCTGCGCTGCGGTCGCAGTCTCTCCTGCAGGCGCCTCTGGAAACACTGCAGCTCTGTGACCTCTGATGACCTCTGTAGGTCAGAGGAAATGCATCACACACACACACCAGCAAAAATGATTTTCTTCCTCATTATTTTCCAGCACAAATATGTAAACATTCTTAAATCAAGATACATTTACTGAAGGAAAATGATGAAAATCGCAAGCGCCTCACTGCCTGGCAACACTCACCTCTGTCTCTGAGCCTGCAGGGGTCACGGTGGGGTCACTGAGGGTCACGGCGGGGTCACTGGCGTCTGAGCCGAGCCGTTCGAGCTCACAGATGGCGTGATGCAGCACAAGACATCGATCCAGACGACATGCGGCGTTCACACACTCCAGCTGCAGACACAGACGCTGCTCATGCGAGAGAGAGCGCTGACACACACAGAGCGCTGACACACACACACACACACACACACACCAGATACTGCCTTCATCACATTCTACAGAACACACAGCGACACCCGACGCTCCACTAGAACAGCATGTGTGTGTTACACAACACACACATGCTGAAACTCACTCTCTACAGAGATTAAAAAGTTCATTGAAAAGGTTTATATAATTAAACAGTTAAAATGTGTTACGTCTCAAATAAGTGCATATTTAATTAGATAATATCATTCCAGAAAATGTGTAATATGAAACTACAGTCCTACAATGATTAATCACCTGGGAAAGTGTGATGATATATCAGTTAAACGTTTACTCAGTTCAGCTGAGCCGTCTAACCCTTCATGACTCTTTATGAGCGGCTGTGTGTGAACTCAGAAACGCTCCTGAAGCGAAGACACGAGCGTGTAGTTTTAGGCCTCACCTGCAGTATCTCTGAAGGCGTCTCTGATGCGCCTCTGATCCTGCAGCTCTTGCCGTTGCTGCTGTCGGACGCGGCTCTGAGCGGATCGCAGCTCGCGGGCCGCCGCTTTACCCCCCGCTGCAGACGCTCCTGAATCGCCTCCGTCTGCGGCAGCAAACGCGCAGATCCCGGAGACGCCGCCTTCAGCTCCGCCAGTGACGTCTGCAGCACACACAGACTCACCTGCGCACGAGACAGAACACCTTCAGCCGCTTAGATTTCCCACAATCCTCAGTCATCTGAGGCTGAATAATCAGAATAATTAAGATTTTATATCTGAAGCAGCACAGCTGTTTTCAACACTGATAATAATCATAAATGTTTCTTGAGCAGCAAATCATCATATCAGAATGATTTCTGAAGGATCATGTGACACTGAAGACTGGAGTAATGATGCTGAAAATTCAGCTTTGATCACAGGAATAAATTACACTTTACTATATATTCACATAGAAAACAGATGATTTACATTGTAATAATATTTCACTGTTTTACTGTATTATCAAATAAATGCAGCTCTGGTGAGCAGAAGAGACTCTTTCAGAAACATTAACAAATTTTAATAATTCCAAAGTTTTGGTGTGTCAGGTGTTCGGTACCTTGCGTGTTCTGGCTGCGGTCTCTTCGTCCAGGTGATTGATGAGTTCTGACAGTTCATTGTTCTGATACATCAGCAGTTCGGTCCATTTCTGCAGGTACTGATTCACTGTGATGTCAGAGGAACCACAGACGGCCTGCAGCTGACGCCAGTGTTCACACACCTGCACACACACACACACACACACACACACACACACACACACACAATGGTTTTTATATTGTACAAACTGTACATTCTCTCCTCCTACACTTCCTCTACTCCTAACCATCACTGTCTGCATTTTTACATTTTTAATATGTCCTCATATTTCATGTTTACGTCGTAATACCAGTGTAATACCCATGACATTATACACATTTCTATAACACAAACACACACAGGTGAGACACACACACACACACACACACCTTCTCTGACAGGAGCTGTCGTCTCCTCTTGATGATGTCACAGCGAATTGCGCTGCGCTCACGACACACAGTTTCTTCTAAATTCTGTTTGACGTGCAGAATCTCCAGCTGAACATCAGAACACTCTCTACACACACAAACACACAATAAACGTCTGGTGAAGGGAAGAACACACACGAGCGATGAGAGCGTACAGCAGATCACAGACAGGACAGCACATATCATGTAGCGTGTAGCGTGTGTCTGACCCGTGTGCTCGAGCGTCTCTGATGCGTCCGGCGCTGCTGCTGAAGGCGTCGCTCGTCACGGCCTGAAGACTCTGTAAACTCTGCGCCAGGAAGCAGCGCTGCACGTGTCGCTCGGCCAGCAGTGCTCTCTGATTGGCCAGAAGGACATCAAGCCCCTCCTCCAGAGCATCCTGGGGGTGGAGCCACAACACATATTTATATATTAGGAGAGTTCAGCTCCAACCCTGATAAAAACTCACAAACGAACACTTCAGACTGTGATCAGCTTTAGGTGTGTTTGATTAGAGTTGAAGCAAAACTCTGCAGGATCATATTAGCTGATTTGTTGGATCTGATCGTACAGCTTCTGAAACGAACCGCCTTGAAAATTTCACGATTATCAATATCATCACTGTGCTGTTAAAATGTGCTGGAAATGCTCAAAATTTACTGATCAAAATGTGCTGAAATCATTTTTATTCTGTATTTTTATATGGAAAACGAACTAACAAAGTGAGCACACACACACACACACACACACACACACAGCGCATCAGTCGGACCGTGAGCGATGGTCACCTGACAGCTGTAGTACTGCAGCAGGAGTTTGCTGGCGGTGGTTTTCTCCAGCTCTCCCGTTCTGACGGCCTCCTCCAGCTCCTCGCCCAAGATCTTGTGCAGCTCCGTCCGACGCCGCAGCGCCTGCTGCCTCTGTGCCTGCGCAGACGCGTGTTCATGTCTGACCTGCAGCCGCCTCTGCAGACGCTTCTGCTCCTGCTTGTGAAGCTCCTCCAGCAGAGCGTGAAGATCCGGCGCGTCCTGATGAGACACGGTACCAAAACAAATGCAGACGGGTGACGTTTAAACTGGCGGATCAGCTGATGAAACATGCACACATTACCTGTTTCTGCGGCGCGTGCTGAAGCAGTCGTTCCGCGTGCGCCGCTTCGCTCATGTGTTTGTGCCGCAGCGACTCCATCTCCTCCTGCGTCTCCAGGTTACACCGAGCCGCGAGCGCCGCCATCCGAGCCACGTGCTCCTCCTGCACTTTCCCTTCCATGCCCACGATTTGCCCGTGCACGACCCCGAGAACACGCCTCT
>VTFQ01000023.1:330951-368451 GCA_036281575.1 Ancherythroculter nigrocauda | reverse complement strand
ATTAGCTAGGGTTAAGGTCCAGTTCAGACCATCAGAGCCTCAAGGGAAGGTACCTGTGGGTTGAGCTCAGTCAGAGGTCAAAGCCCAAATAAACTGAGAGGACTCGTGTCTGTAGTGCAGCAACGTGCAAACTGTAAATCCTGGTGAAGGTGGACGGCAGGGACCAGCCGGCCGCTGCACAGATGGATCGATGAGGCACTGAAGGCCCATCGAAGTGTAAGCTAATGCAATGGCGTCCACTATCCAGCTGGATAATCTTTACTTCCTGACCGGCAGCCCTTTAGTGTGGCATCCGAAGCAGTGATAACCTGCGCTCTGAGCTGAGTACAGCACCTGAGGCACGGAGCCACGCCGTGGTTTAGGATGACTTTGCAGTCGTTCGGCCCAAACAAGGCAAGGTGTGCTCACAGAGAGCACTTAAAAAGTCACTCGCTTGACCGATGCTAGCGCTAGCAGGAGGCTGGTCTTAAGTGAAAGCGGTCGCAGCTCGGCCGACGGCAGTGGCTTGAAGGGGGGTCCTTTGAGGGCCCCGAGGACCGTCGACAGCTCCCATGTTGGGATGGTAAGGGGATGAGGCGGGTTCAGCCTTCATCCTCTAAATGAGACGAGGCCAGGAGAGCACGGGGGAAGGCCACTCAGTCCTCTGATTCTGCCGTTTCTTCCTCCGAGGTTCCTGGGAGGAAGGAAACGGGAGAGCGCGAGAAGCGGAGCCGGTCTCTGAACAGAAAGCCTGCGAGCGGAGAGAAGCTCGTCTCGGTGAGGCCGCATCCCTGCACGGCTATGGCTTGTGCTGCTTCACCGCGTGATTCAATAAGGCTTCGGCATTCAGAGAAAAAGGAGCTTCCCCATCGTGTCTAGCGACGCAATACGAGTGAACCGTATCAATAGGGAACTACAGTTAAAAACAGCTGAATGTACTGTAGCGTGTGCAGACAGTGAGACAGACGGGAGTCTGCAGATACCTGAGTGGCATTGGAGAAGGTCAGAAACGCTGGTAATGTCAAAACCTGCTTTCTGTTTTCTTTGACGCTCATCCTGTACGAAAACTCATACTGAGAGCCAGCTACACACACACACACACACACACACACACACACACACAGAGAGAGAGTGAGGACAGTGAATACGTGTTATACAGTCTGTGTGTGTGTGTGTGTGTGTGTGTGTTTGAGTACCGGGCAGTGTGTCTTTGCTGAAGGTCTGGTATCCTCTCTCCTGAACGCTCCCGTTGGTCTGCTGCAGTATGACGTCAGACACAGAGTCACGAATGCAGAGCTGCGAGAGGTCACGACCTTCCTCAGGGTTCCTGACCACCAGCGTCACTCGCACCTGCGGAGTTCCACTTCCTGCGTCCACCTGTGACACAAGACCGGCAATATTACACACACACTCTCTCTCTCTCTCTCTCACACACACACACACACACACACACACACACACACACACACACTCTCTCTCTCTCTCTCACACACACACACACACTCTCTCTCTCCTCTCTCTCTCTCTCTCTCACACACACACACACACACACTCTCTCTCTCTCTCCCTCTCTCTCTCTCTCTCTCACACACACACACACACACACACACACACACACACACACACTCTCTCTCTCTCTCTCACACACACACACACTCTCTCTCTCTCTCTCTCTCTCTCTCTCTCTCTCACACACACACACACACACTCTCTCTCTCTCTCCCTCTCTCTCTCTCTCTCTCACACACACACACACACACACACACACTCTCTCTCTCTCACACACACACACACACACAGCCTGTGAACACAAGGAGAAACACACCTGAGCGCACTTGAGGAACGAGACTCCAAACACTGAAGGCTTTGCCGCGCTCTGAATGTAAACAAACATCAAACTGATGAGAATAAACGAGAACACAAACACACAACATTCTTCAAAATATCTTCTTTTATGTTCCACAGATGGAAAACAGGATTGAACGGCATGAGAGTCTTTATGAATGATTCATTAAAAGAACTGACTCATTAAAGTCATTTGTTTGTGAATCGCACAGGATGAGGACAGCAGCAGCTCACTGATAAAAAACCTGTTTCATGATTTTTAGTGACTGTCATAATGTTTTAATACGACGGAGCGAGGCAGACGGTCATGACATCATGTTTCGGGTCACTCCAGCCTGTTTCCATTTTTGAAAAACAGAAGGGTATGGATGATTGACAGGTGTCATTTTACCCGATGTGACGCATTTCTCGTGGTTCTCAGATCCGCCCACTGACCCGAGATGACGTCATCAGTGTACTGCTCTGAAGAGCTGATGCTTCGCCTCATCTCTGAAAAACAATAAAAACATGTTCCTGTTTTTTCCCCCTGAAAAACAAACTAATGTTTCAATTGAGATTTTTTTAAACAACAATAAATGAAAAAGAAACCTTTTTTGCGCTGGAACTTCTCCACGTGATGGTCGGATCGGACGATGTCTGATCGAGCAGCTGTTGATCTGTTGTGTGTGCGCGCACGAGAACGCGCAGCATCTTCAGCTCGCGCGATAAATATCAGCGCGTTCATAATCACAAACCATCCGTCGATCCATCCGTCCATCTCCAAACTCCCTGATCTGATCACAATCCGATACATTAATCTCAGCGCCGCGATTAATAAACTCACTGACTAAACTCCGCTTAAGACTGTTATTGAATACAGTTTCATACGACTGATTATAAACACCATAAATAACTACAAAAGTGCAAATGTGTTTGTAAATATCTCATGACTGTACGAGAAGAAAAGCGCAGTTTTGTTTTTCCATTTCCGTTTAGCGCACAACTTTTCCCAAACATTGGAAACTGCGGGAAGCCCCGCCCCCGCACGTCTCTGATTGGCTCAATGAACAACATTCCTAAGGCAATGCAGCGCTCCGATTGGCCTCAAGCTCTGCCAGTCAAAAGTAACAGTACAGCGAGCAGTCGTAGTTGTTGTTGCGCCCGTTAACGGTGTGTTTGAAATGCACTTTAACGCCTCATCTGACTCGTGCTCGCGACATGTGCTGCTCGAGCTGTCGGAGCCCCGGGCGGTGATGCGGGCTCCGGTAACGGGCGCCGCGGTGTCCGGTGTGATCCTCGCGCTGATCGCCGCCGCGCTCATCTGCGTGTGTCCGCGGAAACGACTGTTCATCTGCACCGCTCCGGTGAGCCCGTTTATGTGTTTTGTTCATCTGTATGGAAGAGTTAGGAACCACTTAACAAAAAAACATGCTTTTGTAAATCATGATTATGACATAAAAGTCAAATAGATATAGAAAGTCATAATTTATAAATCCCATCCCAGGTGAATATCACCATTCATCACCAGCTGATTTATTACATTAAAAAACATTTTTTTTTGCATTTCAAGTTTTCTGAAATGTTGTTTAAATATGCAAATGAGGCATTATCTAATTAAAGGATTAGTTCACTTTCAAATGAAAATGACTGCAAGCTTTGCTCTCTGTATATGACTTTCTGCTTTATGGTGAACACAATCAGAGAAATATTAATAAATATCCCGAGCTTGATAATGTCAGTATGAGCTGAAGAAAGTGTCTCCATCATCATAAACGGGCTCCACACGGCTCCGGGGTTAATAAAGGCCTTCTGAAGCGAAGCAATACGCTTGTGTAAGAAAAAAGTCCATATTTAAATATTATTTAAAAATAATATTTAATTAAAATTATTAAAAATCCAGCTTCCACCAAACATAATTTAAACATAATTTATTTACTGAATGTTTAATTTTTATGATTTAATTAATAATCAGCTTTTCATCAAGTGCTGTAGACTAAATCATTTAGTTTCCTCTAACAGTGCATCGGTCTCTAAAGGTTTTCTCCAGTTCTGTCGTGGAACGATCTTTTAAAGGATTGTTCAGTGTGAAGCTTCATCATCTCATGTCCTTCCAAACCAGCAAGACTTTCATCTTCTAAACACAAGTTCAAATATTTTTAATGAAAACAGGGATTTTTATTCCTCCATTGAAAGTCCATGTAAGCAAAACTTTGAGGACTCAAAAAATGTATTATGATTTGTGAATGTAATCCATATGAATGGAGCGTTTTAATCCGTCTTCTGAAGAGACACGATAGCTTTATATGATGAACAGATTTAATTTTATTCACATATAAACATTAGTCAACAGAGTAAATGATGACAGAATGATCATTTTTGGGTGAACTAACCCTTTAATCTCTTTCCTCCTTGATCCATTCATTTCTCCAATAGGGATTTCAAAGCAGTCTTTGTTAAAGCGTTAAAATACGTGAACCAAGCCAAGATGAATCATAACATTACTAACTTTGATTTGAAGCAAAAAAGTAAAATCAGACAAAATACAAGACTGTGAACTTAACGGCTTTAGTGAGGAAAAGAACTACAATCCCATGAAGCTTTGCAAACAGTTTAATTGAGTTAAAAATGATGGAGAAATATTAAGCTGCTTATTTAGAGATGTTGATTACATGTACATCAACATATTTGATTTATATATAATATATAAAGTTTATTGCAAAATATGCATTCACAAATATTTAAAGGGGTCATGAACTGTTGTTTTATTGTTTTATAGTGTTTCCTGGCGTGCACTTATCATGTTAGTATGCTTTTACATTAAAAATTGTCATAATTTAAAAATAAAAGGCATTTTTCCTACTCTGATTTGAACTCTGTTTTAAGGGGCGTGTCTCTGTGAGACTTCAGTGGAAACACGCACTGCTGTGATTGGCTGACATCTTTCCATTTGAAATAGCCAAGTATTACTCTCTCTTTTAGCACATTTTTACTATTACAGCTCTCAAGGTTAACTAATCGTGAAAAGTGCTGCATTACATTTAGATCTATGGCATTATATTTAGATCGTGGCATGAAAGGTTGCAGTGATGAACATTGTAATGTTGTTGAGCTCATGAAAGCAGTGATCTCGTCTTTGAAACTCAATAACGAATGCTTTCATCATAACTAACAGTGCAAACAAGATGTAACTAAGAGATTTGTTGAATAAAACGAGTCCAGAACTGATAAACTCACTCTGTTTGATTGACAGCTCCAGAGATTGTAAAGAGAGCGTTCTTTGATCACTTTCTATATATAATTTAATCACTGTTTAAATAACAGATTATTTTCATCCTACTGAGAGAAACAAGGTGAAGTTGAGCGTTTAGTCGCTGATTTGATTTACTGACACACAGACAAAGATCATCTGACTGTACATGAATCATTAAAGGTGCCCTAGATTCAAAATTTGAATTTACCTCGGCATAGTCAAATATCAAGAGTTCAGTACATGGAAATGACATACAGTGAGTCTCAAACCCCATTGTTTCCTCCTTCTTATGTAAATCTCATTTGTTTAAAAGACCTCTGAAGAACAGGCGAATCTCAACATAACACCGACTGTCGGGATCATTAATATGTACGCCCCCAATATTTGCATATGCCAGCCCATGTTCAAGGCATTACACAAGGGCAGCCAGTATTAACGTCTGGATCTGTGCACAGCTGAATCATCAGACTAGGTAAGCAAGCAAGAACAACAGCGAAAAATGGCAGATGGAGCAATAATAACTGACATGATCCATAATATCATGATATTTTCAGTGATATTTGTAAATTGTCTTTCTAAATGTTTCGTTAGCATGTTGCTAATGTACTGTTAAATGTGGTTAAAGTTACCATCGTTTCTTACTGTATTCACATAGACAAGAGCCGTCGCTATTTTCATTATTAAACACTTGCAGTCTGTATAATTCATAAACACAACTTTATTCTTTATAAATCTCTCCAACAGTGTAGTGTTAGCCAGTTAGCCACAGAGCACAGCCTCAAACTCATTCAATATCAAATGTAAACATCCAAATAAATACTATACTCACATGATCTGAAGCATGCATGCAGTATGCATGACGAACACTTTGTAAAGATCCATTTTGAGGGTTATATTAGCTGTGTGAACTTTGTTTATGCACTGTTTAAGGCAAGCGCGAGCTCTGGGGGCGGAGAGCACGAGAATTTAAAGGGGCCACAACCTGAAATCGGCTCGTTTCTAATCATGCCCCAAAATAGGCAGTTAAAAAAATTAATTTAAAAAAATCTATGGGGTATTTTGAGCTGAAACTTCACAGACACATTCAGGGGACACCTTAGACTTATATTACATCTTTTAAAAAAATAAGTTCTAGGGCACCTTTAATATCAGATCAGGCATTAGAATGAACACAGTTACTGACATGTTGTTGCATTACTGTCGAGTTCATATCGTAAAAGCCTGTTTGCGCTGAAATGCGATTGATTTACCAAAGAATCCACAGTGAAATGAACCGAACACTAATAAATAAAGTTCTCAGTTCATGACCCCTTTAAGTAGTTAGAGAGTGTACGGAGATAGACTTGATTACGTCATTCGCGGTGCATCATGGGAGTGGGCGGAGTTAACAAGATCTTTTGGCACATTTTGCTTGTTTCGACTCTCTGATTGGTGGAATTTTCTGCACAGCATCATGGGTAATATAGATTTTCACCATGAATTCTACTGTTACCGACTGTTGCGCTTTATAGTCTGCTCAACTGATTTACACTTGATTCTTGCTTTTCTAGAAAGTTAATCATCTTTATCTTTATAACTTTATTTCTAACTTTGAGGATATCATCAAAGGGAACATCTGTCCATCGAGTTTGGCGTCCTGTACTAACCGTGTGTCGTGTGTCAGTGTGGAGGTGTGCGGAGGCGTCTGGAGGAGTGTGAGGAGGAGAGCGACGGTGACAGCGAGAGCTGCGGACCGCAGACTCAACCGGATGAAGGAGTGCGTACTTCACTCTACAGCCCTCTGCCCAATACACTTTCCCCCGAATAACTCAATCTTTTCCATTTTAATTTTTGTGGATTCCGTTTTTTCTGTTTACATTTTTCTGAACTCTGATTTTAAGGGGCTGTATGTGGAATTCAGAGATGCTTGTTATTAGCGACACCGGTGGCCGTGAAGTGAACTGCAGCAGGAACTTACTGCTCGTGCTCACACTCATGCACATGTGACACGAGACTGAACGTGATTGGTCTTTTTCATTCAGCGCTTAGAAGTAAAAAGAAGTTATTAATACCTTTGCAGAGATAAACTGTTAACGGACATCATTTTCCTGGCAAAAACATCTCGAGTCCTTCACACAGAAATCAGTCGACAGGCTTTCATAGACTAATGAGGCGGAAGCTCTCGTCTTTTCGGTTCAGTTACAAGCTGTTCACACAGTGGCAATAAAAGAGCGATTAAAATTCTTACATGCAGCCCCTTTAATGATTGAATTCAATGTTAGTAATCAAAAAGCATGGCTAATCAATTTAAGTCGTAACTTAATTTTATTTTTACAATAATATGCCCTATGCCTATGAAATGTTTTAATTTTTCAGAAATTTTGTGTTGTGTGTTTTAATTTTCCTGGATTTATGATTTAATACAAATTTATTATCAAACACACTGGTAATCAAATAAATGGATTAACAATTTATTTCATCTTTAAAAAAGAATGAAAAACATGAATCACAATATGGTTTAATGTGGTGATTAAACTGCAAAATGAAATTTAATGAAATAACTGTGACGCTGCACATTTCCAAGAGAAAAGTATTGTGATTATTGGATGGCAGACGCGCTAGAAATAATGTTCACACGTCAACTGAAAACGGCGAAAAGGAAGATCAAAATGAAGAACAGGTAGACGCTGACACCGTCAGAACACCAGCGGAGAACTGCTCATTTCAGCTTCATTGAGAAACATCACGGCAGTAAATATCGCTCTTCTTCTCTCAGGACCAGTGGACGCTGAACAGAGACGTGGCTGCGTTTGCGCTGAAGGCCAGGGTGGTTTACCCCATCAGCCAGAGATACAGGGTGAGAGACTTGAGTCTCGATCTGCAGTCAGTCCTGTCAGCTGACATGTTCTTGATCTGTGTGTGTGTGTGTGTGCGCAGCCGCTAGCAGACGGAGCCTCAAACCCGTCCCTGCATGAGCCGCCCAAGCGCCCCGCCCCGCCCAGCCAGGACTCCGCCTCCTCGCTAGGCGACGATTGGCTGAGCCAAGAGAGGGGCGATGATGAAAGCAGTCAGTTCGTCTCCTGCGGCCCCTCATCTAAAACACACGCCAGTCACGTGTTCAGGAGAGTCCAGCATTACCCACAAACCCCCTGTCACTCACGGTCAGTGACACACACTAAAAAGTCCTAAATTTTTTATCAGGTGTAGGAAACCAGTTTATTCTCAGAGGTCACATGACCCTGTTGTGTTCTGTGTGTTTCAGAGTCAGTTTGTTGAGTTTGACTCTGGAGGAACTGCAGCGCCAGACGTCACGCCTACAGCAGGAGAAACGCACGGTACGACAGTGTGCTTGACTTTGTAATATAAAGTATTAAATTATATATAGTAATATATATGAAAAACTGTATATTTATAATTTAATATATTTATATACAATAATTAATTAAAGTTTAATTTAAAATATATATATATAAATATACAGTACAGTCCAAAAGTTTGGAACCACTAAGATTTTTAATGTTTTTAAAAGAAGTTTCGTCTGCTCACCAAGGCTACATTTATTTAATTAAAAATACAGTAAAAAACAGTAATATTGTGAAATATTATTACAATTTAAAATAACTGTTTTCTATTTGAATATATTTCACAAAGTAATTTATTCCTGTGATCAAAGCTGAATTTTCAGCATCATTACTCCAGTCTTCAGTGTCACATGATCCTTCAGAAATCACTCTAATATGATGATCTGCTGCTCAAGAAACATTTAATGTGTACAATTGTACAAAATATTTGTGTACAATATTTTTTTTCAGGATTATTTGATGAAAAAAAAAATAAATAAATAAAAATTCTTACTGACCCCAAACTTTTGAACGGTAGTGTATAATGCTACAGAAGCTTTGTATTTCAGATAAATGCTGTTCTTTTGAACTTTCTATTCATCAAGGAATCCTGAAAAAAAAAAAGTACACAACTGTTTTCAACATTGAAAATAATCAGAAATGTTTCTTGAGCAGCAGATCAGCATATTAGAATGATTTCTGAAGGATCATGTGACACTGAAGACTGGAGTAATGATGCTGAAAATTCAGCTTTGCATCACAGGAATAAATTACTTTGTCAAATATATTTAAATAGTACACAGTTATTTTAAATTGTAATAATATTTCACAATATTACTGTTTTTACTGTATTTTTAATTAAATAAATGTAGCCTTGGTGAGCAGACGAAACTTCTTTTAAAAACATTAAAAATCTTAGTGGTTCCAAACTTTTGGACTGTACTGTATATTTATATTATATTATAAAGTATAAAAAACAACCTATAAGTTATATGTTGGTTTTGTCCGGATTGTTGTATGCATAAGAAAAAATATGATCATTTCTTGATTTGAATATTACGCTAAGTTCATCTGTATTCTACTACTTATTCTTTAATAAAACATGTTTGGAAAAGAAATTGAAGAAAATAATAAAGTAAATGTCATTGTGGATTCTGCCGCAGATGTTCCTGCAGATTCTGCGTGTGTTGCTGGACGAGAGAGAACATGCTGACATCATCCAGGTGAGACGCATGAGGAGAATCACGTTCACACTGACACTTATGGCGAGCCGTTTTAACATTTAACAGCTAGACTGGATATGTGTTGCGGATATCTGTATTTCAGTTCAAATGACGTCACTTTTGCCATTCATTTGTATGGGGTTTATCATTACAGATATCTACAATTCAGTTGCAGATATCCACTATGTGAATTACGGTTATCTGTAATTCCAGTTTGAGATATCTACAATTTGATTCTGACTAGTCACAACTCCAGTTCAAGATATCTTTAATTCAACTCAATTCAAGATATCTACATGTTCCTTTTCAGATATCTTGAATTAGAGTTTTGACTAGGCGAAATGACGTTGCAGATATCTTTATGCAAATTAGGCCGTCACTTTTAGGCGGGAGCAGAGCGTGTTGTTGTTCTAATCATTCAAATCGCGCCTGTTAACTCGTAGTTAGCACTGATTGGCACCATGCCATAATCACTAGTCATAATGACGTTTGAGATATCTTTAACCTTCATTCTGCCTAGGCAAAACTGAATTACGGATATCTGCAATTGTCATTTAAGATGTGTGACGAGTTGAATGTCGTTTTCAATGACATCATTGCAGATATCTCTATCTGTCGTTTCGACTAGTCACAATTACGTTACAGATTTCTCGATGACAATTCCAACTATCCAGAATGTAATTACGACTAGTCAGAAAGACGTCGGTGATATCCACAACGTTAATTCCAGATAGTCAGACTTAACTTTTAAATGTTAAAACGGCTTTCCATAGACACTAGTGTTCGACATCGGCTGGATGTAACGATCGGTGAGAGTGTCCGTGTGCAGGAGGAGGAGCTGAAAACAGAGACGTGAAGTCGGACACTTTCTGCTTCCCGTAGTGACGCTCGCGCTGCGTTTGCATACTTTATCACAGCTGAAGTGAAATAAATGCAATGTTTGACTAATACACTGATGTTTCAGAGACCTTTTCATTCAATACTTTATGTCCTGCTTACAGCGTCTGTTTTTACAAGAATAAAGTTCAACATAAGCATATGTTATTTAAATACTAATGCAGTGGGGTCTACGCTTTTATCAGTTTTATTTTGATAAACGACACAATATAACATCGCGACTACATGAAAAGAGCTTTAACTGTTATAAAACTGAAGGCGTGACAATAAACACGAAACACGCAATCGTTGTCATGTGGTGAATCCGGCCAATCGTGGAACAGCTGTGTCGTCATCAGCGCTCGTGCAGCTCCTCTTGAGAAACTGCGCTGGCTGCCTCAGGCGGCTGATCTCGAATCGCTCTCGCGGTACTTTGAACCATACGTCACAGTCACATGGCGTCGGCGCTGTCTCAGGTCGGACAAAATGTCTTACCAGCATGCACTGCTTCAAGTCAGCCGCCGATCGGTCTGTGCGGCGCTGCATCAAGTCGAACAAGCCTATTTACTGCATCTGTGCAGGAGGCGGAGCTGACGACGAGAGGAGTGTCTGTGGATGAGGGGGTGGAGTCAGGCACGGTCAGGTGTTCTGTGCAGGAGGCGGAGCTGTTGACAAGAGGCGTGTCTGTGGACAAGGGGGCGGAGTCAGGTACGGTCAGGTGTTTGCGGGAGGCGGAGCTGCTGACGAGAGGCGTGTCTGTGGACGAGGGGGCGGAGTCAGGTGTGGTCAGGTGTTCTGTGCAGGAGGCAGAGCTGCTGACAAGAGGCGTGTCTGTGGATGAGGGGGTGGAGTCAGGCACAGTCATGTGTTCTGTGGAGGAGGTGGACAAAGCGGGACGGGAGCAGCTGGAGCGATCACTGCAGATGGTAACCTTCACAGGTTTAGTTCGCTGTGGTGTGACTGCTGTTCTCTTATATTCTCTCTTTAATTTCTCTTTAAAACTATATTATTACATGATAATGATAATTAATATGATTATTAAAGTTTTTGTCCTTGGTGTAAGCGGCCCTTTAAATATTAAAATCATGTGATAGCAGTGTAAAATACTGTTGTTGCATTAGTTCAGGTTGTTTCACATGAATGTTGTGTCCTAAATGACGCACTATACACTATGTACTTAAACTAAACTGTGTGTGTGTGTGTGTGTGTGTGTGTGTAAGGCTGTGAGTTTTGCAAAGCAGTTGGAGCGGCTCGGGCAGAATCTTCAGCGCAGGTTTTCCAGTGACGTCTCAGAGGAAGTGATGCGTAGCGTCGTCGGATGCCTGCGAGCGATGGAGGACGTTCTCGCTGAGGTTCAGGCGTCCGTTCTGCAGGTGACGCTCACTAACCCTACAGTCGTCACATTTACACCGCGCTGAGCTCAGACTAACGCTGATGATTGACAGATGCTGTTGGACAGGATGGAGTGCTGGCAGGAAGTGTCCGACTGCCTGAGAGAAAAGACCGCCCTCCTGAAACAGGAGGCGGAGCTTATGGTGAAAGTTACCGGCCAATCAGTGGAGCAGCTGAGATGTGATGGACAGCTGGAGAAACAGATTCTCAGTGACTTCCAGACTGCAGTTAATGAAGCAGTGGATCAGAGCGCTGACGGTACGACACACACCGACATGTGACACAACTTCACCGTCTGAAATCACGGCCCATGCCGGTTCAGTTTAAGGCCACAATTTCATGAAGTCGTGATATGGCTTAATGTGATTATTAAAATTCAAAAGGTGATGATTTCATTAAATAAATGTGAGCGGCGCTGTTGCTCGTTCTGTGTGCATCATGAGCGTCACCTGGTGGCTGTTTTTGGTACTGCGCCTAAAAATCTCACAGGAGCCTCAATTTTTGGAGCCCAGCTTGGTAAGAATATGGCTCTGATTATTTCAGTACAGTTGCTTTACAGTGAACTTAAACTTCTATAACTTCTTTACACTTTCGTCTGAAGAGGTTCTGCTATAATCTGCTGAGCGTCTCTTTAAAAAGAGCCGAGGTCTGTATTCCAAAGCATTCATGAACTACAGCCGAGTTCGGATAGTGAATTTTCACATCTGGGGTGAGAGTGAACAGAAGGCAGAAGGTTTATTATCACTTTATGTATTGTTGAACAAGGATGTAGTTTAAGTGTGATCTTATTTCCCCTGCAGCGGTCAGACGTCAGACGGAGGCGCTGGCGCTCGAGCGCGTTCAGAAGGGCTGTGTGAGGAGGAGGAGGATGATGAAGGCTCAGAGCTCCGAGTGGAGTCACGCGTCAGACTCACAGACGGACGCCCGTCTCGTGATGAAGGTGAGAAACACACGGCAGCGTCGCACCTGCTGTAGAGACTGTCTCACTGTGTGGTGTGTGTGTGTGTGTGTGTGTCTGCGCAGGCGTTTGCGGAGCTGCAGACGAGACACTGGCATCAGAGGAGAGACTTCGAGCTGCAGCAGGACGCCAGAATCACTGACGCTCTGTGTGAACGCTGGACGGTAACCATCATCGTTTATATCAGAAACTCAAGTTTGTGCCACAAAAATGACAAACGGGAACAAAAAATGCAGAAAAAGTTTATTTCTTTATTTCTACAGATCTTCGTACATTCAGATCGTTTCAAAGCAGCTTCACTGTGATAAACAGGAGAATAACAATCAGTGATGCAGATATGAGACGAACTCAGATTCAGCAGCTCTAAAGAGGAGTGTGTGTGTGTGTGTGTGTTTTATCCACACAGAGCTTGTTTAGTAAGTGCCGCGGACGCTTGACTGATTTGTGCGCAGAGTTTGTTCAAAGCAGCATCGCTGCAGTCTCCGCCCCCTCTCAAGTCTCCGCCCCCTCTGAAGACCACTGCCAATCAGTGCTGAAGAGCATGAAGCTCACCGTGACCAATCAGATGCAGCGAGAGGAAAGACACGCCCACACACCTGCGCAGGCTCCGAGATCAGCTGCGGCGATGCAGACAGGTCACACTACAGTCATATGGAATATAGTCACGAGCATTATGGGATGTATTGATGAGTGTTCTGGGATGCAGGTGTGGCTGGAGGACGAGGCTTTGACTCGCTCGTGTCTGGATCACTTCGGAGAACAGCAGCGTGCGGTCGTCAAGACGATGGTTTCCAGGCATGCAGACATGCAGATGAGGTGAGCATGTGACGGACTGATTGAGCCAATCATTCGTTGACTTGATTGACGGATTGATGGATGAATTGGTTGATTGCAGTTGTGCTCTAATCGAGGAGCAGCAGCAGCTTCTGATCCTGGAGCTTCAGAGAGTTTTAGCAGCGCGATGTTTTTACCTGCGATCAGTGAAAGAGATGAAGCTGACCGTACAGTCCGACACGCAGGTGAACACACACACACACACTCACACACACACACACACTCACTCACTCACTCACTCACTCACTCACACACACACACACACACACACACACACACACACACACACACACACACACATGTTTGTTTTTGTGAATTGTGGGGACTTTCCATAGACTTCAATGCATTTTACACTGAACAAACTGTACATTCTATCCCCCTACCCTGCCCCTACCCCTAAACCTAACCCTCACAGGAAACTGTGCAAACTTTTACTTTTTCACAAAAACTCATTCTATATGATTTATAAACCCATTTACATTGTGGGGACCGCTGGCTGGTCCCCACGATGTAGGTGAACTCAGGTTTATATTACATCATGGGGACATTTGGTCCCCACAATGTAATATAAACAAAGCACACACACACACACACACACACATACACACACACACACACCACACACACACACACATGTTTGTTTTTGTGAATTGTGGGGACTTTCCATAGACTTCAATGCATTTTACACTGAACAAACTGTACATTCTATCCCCCTACCCTGCCCCTACCCTAAACCTAACCCTCACAGGAAACTGTGCAAACTTTTACTTTTTCACAAAAACTCATTCTATATGATTTATAAACCCATTTACATTGTGGGGACCGCTGGCTGGTCCCCACGATGTAGGTGAACTCAGGTTTATATTACATCATGGGGACATTTGGTCCCCACAATGTAATATAAACAAAAGCACACTCACACACACACACACACACACACACACACACACTCACACTCACACTCACACACACACTCACACACACACACACTCACACACTCACACTCACACTCACACACACACACACACTCACACACACACACACACACACACACACACACACACACTCACACACACACTCTCTCTCTCTCACACTCACACATGTTTTTTCTATTAATCTGTATAGATACATTGCATAGGCTTCTATTGTTTTCTTTTGATGTTCAGTATTTTTGTCTTGTTTTCTAAACATTCTTAAAATGTGGTTAAGTAGATACAGACACACACAGACCCAGGTTGAGATTGTGTTGTCTCCAGGACCCCTGTGTTGCCATGGAAACTGTCCCCTCTGACGAGGCTGTGATTGGTCAGAATCTTCTGCACGAGCAGCTGTCAGAGCTGGAGGCGGTGGCTGACATGCGCAAGGACACGCCCCTTCCTGCTTGGCCACGCCCTCGCCCGCACCGCACGCCTGCAGATCAGCGGTGTGTCTGCTGCAGAGCGACAGGTGAAGGTCAGTGACTCCGCTCGACTGTCACATCACTAACGATTTGATTCGTTATTTAATTACGTTATTATTTTAGCACGACTGCTGATATTACGGACAAAAGCACTTCCTACTAACTAAGGTTTAGCTTTCTTCTCCTTCTCATAACTCATTTCAGAACTTTACTCTGTTGTTGAACTGAATTGATCTGAATAATGTCGCTGTGGAGCTGCTGTCAGTCAGTGTTGTTGCTCCTGTTTGATGAATTGCTGACTTGATTTGAGATTCGGTCCTCATAATGAATCATCAGCGCTGTGGTCCATGTGTTGATGTTTAGGAGCGGCTGATCGACGCCGTGTGTGAAAGTGTCCATGTGACGCGGGATTCAGTTCAGTCTCTGATCCGTGAATATTACTGTGGGATCCGGAGCACGAGCCTGACGCCACACAGCAGTGCAGCCGGTGCGAGACGCTCCTCAATTCTGTCTCTCATTACAAATCAAGTGAATACTGTAATCATCTTCCTGCAAAAAGGTTGGAAATTATTCAAATGTGAATATATGTTCATAAATGCGTGACTGTTGTCCTCAAATGCGCACTGAACTCACAGCAGCACACGCTGTCACAGTTTCATTCGTTCAGTGTGAACCGAGCCGTCCTGAGTCGTGGAAAACACCGGATCACGAGCTGATCGTGTGAAAAGTGTGTGCTTTACTCTAAAACGCAGCGCAAACAGACTATATACTTATCAAAATATACTTATTAGATCACAGTCTTTCGTGATCTGGTAAGAGCGGTCTGTCTGTCTATAGATTTTAGTTAGTTTCTCACACACACACACACACACATATAATATATTTGCATAGTAAAATAAAAGCTGAAGCTGTAGTTTGCCAAGTTTAGTGTTTGTTCTTCCCTCATATGTAAAATATAAAATGTTTTCCTCATAACCTCATATGATGGTGTAATCGGACTTGTAGAGTCAAAAATCCCTTCTGGACGTCACTTTTGGACACTACTGTACACCACTCAACTTCATCAAGTTTAATTATTCATGTCTTCAGCTGATATTTTCAATAACTTCTGATTTAATCACCTTTTAGTGAAGATTAATGGATCAGGTGACAGTGGGTCAGGTGACAGTGGGTCAGTGACAGTGGGTCAGGTGACAGTACTGGAGAAGAAAAACAATATGAGTTTATTTGTCAGAAGTGAGGAACAAATCAGAAATTATGAGGCACAAACTAACACGAGAATCTTCTGATGAGTACAGCGGCTGAAGAGTGTTGTGTGTTGTGTGGTGTGTGTGTGTGTGTGTTTGTGTGTGAACCCTTTGGCACTCATGTACCAGTATTAATTCAACATTATTTATGAAAATGTAAAAATAAATATAAATCTCATATGCATTTTATATATGCGCAAAAAGCGACATTTCAACTGCTAATATAATTACATCACTGGAACTAATTTGATTAATATTAATGATTTACTGTAAATGATATTAATATTATTGTGTGTGTGTGTGTGTGTGTGTGTTTAGAGGATACAAACACACAGACAGAGAAGACGGACTGCACTAGAGCTCTACAGACACAACTCAACAACTGGGCCAGAAACCCACATCTACTGAATTACATCACAGGTACAACACACACACACACACACACACACACACACACACACACACTGTAAATGAGTAAATATAAACAGATATGTAATAATCGTGTGTTCAGGGTTGTTGTGCTGAAGAGGGGCGTGTCTGACGGAGTTTCAGAAAGATCTTCACTGTCCAATGAAAACACACAACTACAGACAACTCAGAGTATGTGCTGATACCCGTCCGTCCGTCTGTCTCTCCGTCCGTCTGTCAGCTCATCTCCATCTGTGTGTGTGTGTGGTGTGTGTGTGTGTGTGCAGGAGAAGAGGAGGCGTTCATGCGTCGGCTGGCGTCTTTAGCACGATGTCTCTCAGCGGTCTGAACAAGGATGATTTTACAGGTCAGAAACGCGTTCAGTTTAAGTCTGTTTTATTGGCATGACCAAAATTGTGCATTAGTGTTACCAAAGCATTCGATGTGTGCAGATATTTACACCCACATAATGACAGTGTTTACTTTATGATGTAGTAAACGTAGTTTACTTATTTTCGAGCCGCTGTACTAACTGCAGGGCGGGAACAGCGACAGGGGTAACCGCTATATTTCTGCTGTTCCATAAGCGCCATCTTCTGTCCGAGAGTGGATTTGTGATTTCATTCAGTGCGTCTGCCGTTTTTGTGTTGATGTTTACTGAGAGAGTGTCGTTACTGAAGGGCTTCTGTTTGAACTTCTCTCTTTAATCAGCAGAAAGCTTGGGCTGATGACCATCAGAGACCATCAGAGACCATCAGTGACCATCAGTGACCATCAGAGACCATCAGAGACCATCAGAGACCATCAGTGACCATCAGTGACCATCAGAGACCATCAGTGACCATCAGAGACCATCAGAGACCATCAGTGACCATCAGTGACCATCAGAGACCATCAGAGACCATCAGAGACCATCGGTGACCATCAGAGACCATCAGTGACCATCAGTGACCATCAGAGACCATCAGAGACCATCAGTGACCATCAGAGACCATCAGTGACCATCAGAGACCATCAGTGACCATCAGTGACCATCAGAGACCATCAGAGACCATCAGTGACCATCAGTGACCATCAGAGACCATCAGAGACCATCAGTGACCATCAGAGACCATCAGAGACCATCGGTGACCATCAGAGACCATCAGAGACCATCAGAGACCATCGGTGACCATCAGAGACCATCAGAGACCATCAGTGACCATCAGAGACCATCAGTGACCATCAGTGACCATCAGAGACCATCAGAGACCATCAGTGACCATCAGAGACCATCGGTGACCATCAGAGACCATCAGAGACCATCAGAGACCATCGGTGACCATCAGTGACCATCAGTGACCATCAGTGACCATCAGAGACCATCAGAGACCATCAGTGACCATCAGAGACCATCAGTGACCATCAGAGACCATCAGAGACCATCGGTGACCATCAGTGACCATCAGAGACCATCAGTGACCATCAGTGACCATCAGAGACCATCAGTGACCATCAGAGACCATCAGTGACCATCAGAGACCATCAGAGACCATCAGAGACCATCAGTGACCATCAGAGACCATCAGTGACCATCAGAGACCATCAGTGACCATCAGTGACCATCAGAGACCATCAGAGACCATCAGTGACCATCAGAGACCATCAGTGACCATCAGTGACCATCAGTGACCATCAGAGACCATCAGAGACCATCAGTGACCATCAGAGACCATCAGAGACCATCGGTGACCATCGGTGACCATCAGAGACCATCAGTGACCATCAGAGACCATCAGAGACCATCAGAGACCGGGATCCTCGTCCTCTCGACTGATTCGGTCTTCAGCTGAACGTCCAGCAGAACGCAGCGCTTAAAGTCAATCACAATTACACACTGTTTTAAAGTACAAGCAATAGGAAGGAAAATGGAAAAATACACAATGATTTTTCTTATTAAACCCAACATGTCTGCGTGTTTTATGTATGTGCACACTGTTGGTGTTCATGTCTGGTTTGATATAATATAATATAATATAATAACAACTTCAATCATGATTCATCAGTTGTTTATCTCACTTGCCCTCTTATAAACAAATAATTTTAAAACTTTAAGTCTGAATTTAATCAATATTATGTTTGATTTCTGGCATATTTTCTGATGATGCTGAATATAAACACTGGGAATGTTATAAATACAAGACCAGACTTGTTTGCTATTAAGAGAAGCAAAGATTGCTAAAAATCCAAAGATATCTGAATTGTTAAAAAGGATAAATGGCTTGTTGCACAGATTCTAAAAATATAAATCACCCTTTAATGATGATTTTTATAGCTGTGAATTGAATATGGATCATTGTGACCCTTCACATCAGCTGTCCAGATGTCCATTTAGAGCAGTTTTCATTCTGAAACTGATGCTGATTCCTGAGGATCTGACCAGCGCTGGACGAATGTTTGACTGACCCTAACCGCAGTAAGAGAAATGTTTTGATGATGATGATGATGATGATGAGTAACAGAGTTTCTTTTGTTTTTATGCAATCAAACATACTGTGTTTGAGAGAAAAACTAATTATATTGTAACTTAAAAAATTGCAAATAATGTCTTCTTAAGGCTGTTTTTAATTACAAAATAAAGAAACTGACAATGAACTCAGTAAACGGTCTTGTTTTCGTGAGGAGACGAGTTCTGCGGCTCATGACAGTAATGACTGACGAAAGCCACAGTTTGACCGTATTCACTGTACTGACCCTTGAACTGACCTTTGAACTCAGGACAGTTTAATAAACACGTTCTGTCTGTGTTAAAAGTAATGCATTACAATATTGCGTTACTTGTTTACTTTTGATGGAAAGTAAAGAGTTATGTTACTTTGGCCTTGCTTGTTTTTAATAATAAAAAGCCCCTAAAGTTCAGTTTTTGTCAGATGTTAAGGCCGTAAAGTGTTCTAGACGTCCCTCAAGGATATCTGATGCTCTCGTTCTTCATTCTCTGACAGACGAGTGTCTGGATCTTCATCTGCTCTTGACGATTCACTGAAATACACAGATTACACCCGACTGTCAGTGTTTGTCACAGGCTATCAGTCGAAGAGTTTCAGATCTTTATCAGGGTCAGAACAATGTTTTTCACGCTCTGAACTCTCAGTCCATCAGAGACCCAAAATCACAGTTATAAATCTTGAATACTGGAGCACATGTTTGGTCTCTTTTTAAAGAAGATACTTGTCAGATTATTGAAAAGTGAAACTTGCTATGAAAATGAAATTTCAAACATAGATATAGAAGTTGATGAAAATGTAAAAATACAATTCTTTGTTTTATGTAAAATTTAAATAACTTACAAAACACTCTTAAAAACTGCTAGGAAATCAAAGCCAAAAATCTGAAAAAGTTCTATTCCAAATTTTACAGTGATATCTAAAAAACGATCTTTCAGCTCATGATGGATATGGCTTTATAATGCGGATTAAAGCGCTCCAAGCGTAAGGTGGCAGTAATGCGCCGAAAATGGTTCGTTAAACGCCACCAAACAAGAAAAAACAAGACTGCGCATGCGCAGAGGTCAGACGGCCAAAATGGCGGCGAGTAACGGTGTCGGAATGGAGGTGGACGCGACAGGTGAGAAATTCACACGCGAGCGCCGCTTAACGCTCTTAATTAATGACAGACTCGCTTCAGTAACATAATTAAAACACACGATCGCTTGACTGAAATCACAGATCTGCCCGATCGGCCTGTGAGGCTCGCGCAGTTACTGACTGACTGACGCAGACTCGGGCTCGGTTTTGATTAGACAACAACCCTCATAAGTCCCGCCTCCTTGGCTGACTCTCTCCTGTGATTGGCAGCGCTTGCGTCTGTTACTCAAATCTGCTGTTTTTGTTTTTGACAATAATCACTGAAACCGTTTATTAATAACTAATAAACACTTCCGCGCTAATGTTGATGTTTCTTGATCTGAAGATCAGTGTAATTCTTCTGTTTTAGTGTCTTTAAATGTGTCAAATGACTTTCAGTCTGTCACACTTAAATATAATGTCTGAAATTAACACAAAGTTGTAGATATTTTAGAATATTTACATACATTTGTTTTTGGTCACTTTATATTAGGTGTCTAACTACTGTATACATGATAAGTTAACTGTTAGTTTAGTCTTAGTGAACTGAACACTGGAGCAGAACAGTGTCATTACTGATGTAATTACAGAAATTAACTACAGCTTGTTGTTTTGTAGGTAAAGACACTTAATATAAACTGGGTCATGTTTTTAATCATCAGAAAGTCATTCAGTAATAGACAAAAATCATAGATGGGTTTTACAGAGTGACATCATCTGTGTGTGTGTGTGTGTGTGTGTGTGGTGTGTGTGTGTGTGTGTGTGTGTGTGCAGCGAGCCCCAGTGTGATGGCGTCTGGTGTAACCGGCAGTGTGTCTGTGGCGTTGCATCCGCTCGTCATCCTGAACATCTCCGATCACTGGATCCGGATCCGCTCGCAGGAGGGACGAGCCATTCAGGGTGAGTGTGTGTGTGTGTGTGTCTGATCCTCGTCCTCAGAGGTGAAAACTGATCACATGTCTGCGTTGTGTTGTCAGTGTGTTGTCCAGTAACGCTGAGTAAACGTTCATGTGTGTTTGTAGTTGTCGGCGCTCTGATCGGAAAGCAGGAGGGCAGAAACATCGAGGTCATGAACTCGTTCGAGCTTCTGTTTCACACCGTAGAGGATCAGATTCACATCGACAAAGAGTATTACTACACAAAAGAGAGCAGTGTGAGTATGACACACACACACACACATTCACTGCCAGGTTAGAAGTGTTGAACTGTTAGAGAGAGATTGCGTGTGTGTGTGGTGTGTGTGTGTGTTGTGTGTGGTGTGTGTGTGTGTGGGTGTGCGTGCGTGCGTGCGTGCGTGTGCGTGTGTGCGTGTGCGCGTGTGCGTGTGTGTGACACTGTTTTTTCTTCTGTCAGTCAAGCAGGTTTTTAAAGACATGGAGTTTCTGGGCTGGTACACGACTGGCGGCGCTCCTGACCAATCAGATATCCACATTCATAAGCAGGTGGGTGGAGCTGCAGATGAAGCACCTCCCATCAGTGTGTTGTCATACTGAAGGTGTGTTTTGTAGGTGTGTGAGATCATCGAGAGTCCGCTGTTCCTGAAGCTCAACCCCATGACCAAACACACCGACGTGAGTCTCACACACCACACACACACACACACACAGACAGAGAATGTGTTTCTGAATCCTGACCTTTGACCTTTTCTGTGTAGTTGCCAGTCAGCGTGTTTGAGTCTGTGATTGACATCATCAGTGGAGAGGTGAGTGTGTGTAGTTGTGTTTGTTAGTGTGTTTTTGTTAATGTCCCAGTATTATTGCATGACTAAAAATAATATATATATATATAATTATTATTCATTGTGGGCAGGACAGGAAATTGTTCAGAATTTGTAGATTGTTGCATGACCATTTTCCTGTATTAATACCCTAAAGTGGAGCTGGAGTGATCTTGATCACATGAGGACTGAATGTGCAGATGATTCTGTGTTCATGTACCTCCAGATGTGCTCCAGACTTCAGTGTTTGTGTTAAAGTCGACATGAAAAGGAAGTTGCGTTCGCCTTTTCTTCTCTATTGTGTCGTATATCTGAGTGAATCGCTTCAGGAACAAGAACTAATGTAGGGCGGGGCTTGATTTTGTGTGGGGAATTGATTGGATGTTGTGGTTTGCTATTGGTGGATCTCATGTGAGTGACAGGTTGCCCCGCCCTCATCATCAGAGAAGAAAGTTATTCTGATTCAAGATTACCAGAACATGAATTTAACACAATAATGATGATGTGCAGCGATAAATCATTACAATAAACACTGAAATATTCCATAATAAAATAAGAAATGTCGTAAATGTAATAAAATTAAAATGCCCAGATGAGTCTTAGAGCGTATCGATGTTCTTATATCAGCCTGAACGAGTGATCGACTGCGCTGAACGACTCTGTTTTAATACTGAAAAACTGATATAAGATCCTTCACATGATGATCACAGTTAATCTGAAAACCTGTGTTTACTCCTTTAGTTTGGAGGGAGGTCAGAGGTCGTTAGTGCTTGTCCTGTCGTTTATCATCTGTTGTTCTTCTAGGCGACGATGCTGTTCGCCGAACTGCCGTATACACTGGCCACAGAAGAGGCCGAACGCATCGGAGTCGATAACGTCTCGAGGATGACGAACACCGGATCAGGAGAAAACTCTACAGGTACACACACACACACACACACACACTACAGATGCAGGTGTGTGAATGTGCAGGATCATGTGTGTTTCAGTGGCGGAGCATCTGATCGCTCAGCACAGCGCTATAAAGATGCTGCACAGCCGCGTGAAGGTCATTCTGGAGTATGTCAAAGCTGTTCAGGCAGGTGAGTCTCTCTCACACACACACACACACACACACACACACCCCTGAAAACACCTTACACTGTGGCTGTAGATGACAAACACGTGTGTGTGTGGGTGTGTGTGTGTGTGTGTGTGTGTGTGTGTGTGTGTGTTAGGTGAAGTCCCGTTTAATCACGAGATCCTGCGGGAGGCAAACGCTCTGTGTCACCGTCTGCCTGTTCTCAACACACACAAGTTCAAGACCGACTTCTATGATGTGAGTATACGCACACACACACACACACACCACACACACACACACACACACACACACACACACACATTGGTGAAAGGATCTCTCGATCTGATGTAATCTGTGTTTCTCCAGCAATGTAATGACGTTGGTCTGATGGCGTATCTGGGCTCCATCACCAAAACCTGCAACAGCATGAATCAGTTCATCAACAAGTTCAACGTCCTGTACGACCGGCAGGGCATCGGCCGGCGCATGAGGGGCCTGTTCTTCTGAACGCTCAATCCTCCACTCTCTCCATCTTATTCTCATTTCTTTCTGAATGTTACTGCTGTTTGAAAAATAAACATGTCTTTGTGCGAGGTCACTGTTTATCATTACCTTTCCTGGTCAAGATACGACACACAACCCCAGTCAGCTTTATTCAACTTCACAGGCCGTTGGAACAAATGGATTACAAAAAACAGCATATTGGTCAACCTGGTGTGTTTTAATTGTGCTCTATAAATAAAACAAACAAACAAATATCGGCGCTCCACAGTCTCCGTCACATGAGTGTTAGTGGATTATTATCATGTCCGACGACGACTTCTGTCTCCAACCCACGAGAACTCTGTGAAGTTACTCTGATCTCATTCTTTCTTTTGGAAACTAGAATTTTAAAACTAGTTATTCATTAAAACAAAGTACAGTTTGATATTTTTTTAATATTTTTCCCAGATGAAAGTAATTCAAAGACAATGCTATTTTATGAGCTCAGTTATCATGTCTGATCCGAACTATCAAAAACTTCCTAACCGAAATCTTAATTTTTAATAAGTTAATCTTTTTCAACACAAACTATGATCCACACGAGATTTATAAAGCAGTTTTAATAGATTGCACCAAAATCAGTACAAACACAAGGGTTAATAGAGTGTGTGTGTGTGTGTTTTGTGTCTCATGCATATGCTGAGCAGCTGGAAAAACTTCTTTAAACACAAACAGCTGTGAATCTCCAGCTAATGATCTGAAACCTGCTGCGTTAACGAGTCCAGAGACTCTCAGCGTGAGGCGCTTCACGAGCGTCTGCTTCCTGAACGTCAGTCACAATCAGCACAATTCAGGACAAAACCATTCAAACTACTCAATGTTTTATTGATGTTTCTGAACATGAATTATAATGCATCAAACAAACATGACAATAGCGGCTCTACGCGCTGTCAGGCGCTGCGGCTGAAGGATACGCGTGTCGCAGCGGGTCGTAGAGTTCAGACCGGTAGTTGTAGGGATGAAGGTGGGCGTAATAATACGGATGTGGATGTTTCTTGCTGACGGGCACCGGCTCCGGCTCCGGCTCGTCCTCGTCCAGCACGGGTGCCGGAGGCGGAGGAACTTTACCCTTCACGGGCCGCGGCGGGTGGTCGATGAGGCAGTCGGGATCCCAGTAAGGGTCGCAGTCATATTCCATCGCCTTAAAGACCATGGGGGCCGGTGGAGGGGGCGGGGCCGGCTCAGACTTTTTGGAAGGGGGTGGGGGTGGGGGTGGGGGCGGAGCCTCCAGCTTGCAGTTGGGATGGTAGCGCGGGTCACACAGCACCGGCACGGCACCGGTGGGCATGTAGACGATGTGTGGCTTACACAGAGGATCTTTACTGTTGCACAGATACACGACGTCAGCCTGCGCGAGGGGCGGAGTCACGGCCGCCTTAACTGGGGCTGGGGGCGGGGCAGGGGGCGGGGCCTGCTTACAGCCCTTGTCTTTGGAAGGGTCACATTTCGGAAGTGGCGGTAGAACCGGAAGTCCCAGTTTGCTCTGGTAGTAAGACGCGTTCGGACCGTAGACGTGCTCCAGGTGCCTCATCTGCTGGTACAACATCCGGATCCTGTCGATCTCGTACAACTGCAGGAAGAAAATATACACCTGATAAAGGCTGTAAACCAGGGCTTCCTAAATATGATCCTTCTGGTGCGAGAGACACCAGTCCTAACGTTTATAAAGGCAGCTATATATTTTCATGTATAAAGACCAAACATAATATGCATAAAATAGCATTTGGAAAATGTCTAGTTTCTTTGTGTTCCATTACTCAGTATATTATGTGCTGTAGTTATGGGGTTAGATCTGTCTTACGCCCTCGGTGTGTCCGATGCTGCTGTAATATCGGTAATACGCCTGGAAGTCCGGAGTCTGCCGGTGCCAGCGTGGATCGATGCTGCGTTTGGGTCGAGAACTGGACAGGAACTCATTGGCCTTGTTGGAGTCGATACTGACTGAAGCCACATCTAAAACACACAAACCAGCTCTGAGAGAAGAAACCCAGAGGAACTTCCTTCGCTTCAAAACATTTAAACCATTTTTAGATCCTGCAGTGAGAATAAAACTCTTCACCTTCCTGTTTGAGGACATTCATCAAGGATTTTGCTTCAAGAAAACCTGAAAACATTTGAACACAATTTACCTTCAAGAGAAATGAAAAGAAATACGTATACAATTTCTTATACTGATAATTAATAGACAGCACATGATTAAAGCATGAAGATGAACTGAATAAAGCTCACATGGCAGCAGCAGGAGGCAGATGAACACAGACACAGACATCATGACCTACAGACACTGTTTAACAGCGATGGACGGAGGAATAAAGTCACTGAAAGCATAAAATCTCTTTAAATGTTACACTTCTGGAAGTAAAAGTTGAAGTGTTTTCACTCACCTCTCCTTGATGCTGCTTTCCCATCACTGAGCGCAGACAGGTGCTTTTATCCTTCGGACTCAGCCCGTCATCTGTCAATCATTCGAGCTCGGCCCGACTATTGGTCAGATCCGCGCAAAAGCCACGCCCACCGCCGCCGGCTCAAATTTAACGCGCGCGCGGCGCGCACACGAACAATAAAAGAAGGAAATTTAACGCGTTACAAATAAGACTGAACTTGTCGACAGTTTTATATCTGAAACTCTCAGACTGACAGCTTTCATTATTGTAGCGCGTTTCAGCGTCTGTCGCCGGATTATTATCGGTTTAGTTAAAAACAGATGTTTTCCGCCGACTGAAACTTTAAAAGCTGCTAATAAAACCAGTTTTGCAGACGCGACACATTCCAGAAACTTCCATCCCTTTTATCGCGTTTATTTTCCTCCTGAGGATAAGATCTCTAACACGTCTTAAACACTGAACACAGACCTTCACCTCCTCATCGAAACTCTTGCGTGGAAATATAAACTATGAACCAAAAGCGATTTAAGATCAAAACTACAAACAGGATTGCTACACGTTTTCCGATTCAAAAATACTTTTCCAGACTTCAGTAGATTTTCAGGCAATCTAAATTCGACAAAAGCATTTTAATAAAGTGTCTTATGATCTCGTGAAATTTTCTTTTACTATATATTATTTTGTTCTCCACATGAGACACTGGAGCCTTATATGCTTCAGCTCGTCTCTGAACTGCTCTAATGAAATCCCAGTTTTCCTGAAGCTTGAGCTGCATGTGGATCAGAGTCTGATTATTCTCCTCCTCTGAGTGCTTTAACTGGATAAAAGAACTGCTGCTCTAACGAAATCCTAATTTATTTACCGAACATGTCTTTTTCCCTGAATCCTTAATCTAGGCATATTAGTCAAGCTCTTATTGCAGCATCAGCCCAATGTTCTCCCTCTCTGAGGTTGGTAAAGCACACAGAGCTGCTGCTGCAAATACACATTTTGCAGTTTTTACAGAAACTTTCTTTTTTCTGAAACTTTGAACTTCGCATATTAGACCCATTTCACGACCACCTAGCAACGCCCTAGCAACCATATCTGGGCATCAGCACATCACACCCTGACCTATGGAGATGAGAAGCGGTGTCCAGCACAGACATCTGAAGGTCATTCCTGGGATTCAGTAATATTTCAGTCCTTCACCAAAATGAATTATTAAAAGCTTTTCACGATACTTTGGTGTGTCCATTATAATGAATAAAAACAAATATTACATTTAAATAATTTATCATGAAATAATGTCTTATTTCTATCGTACATTAAGCATTTTGTGATGTCCTGAGGCACGTCACTGAATTTGTACTTAGAAAATATTTAACAAAATGTGCACAGTCTCTACAACTTTTTGGCAATATTGAAAGTATTTGTGTTACTTTCTTGTGAAAAATAATTTTCTAAAACAATTAGATATCTATAGATGAAAAAACAGATTATAAAGTTATGTCCATCAGTCTGAACTGAACCTCAACCCCGTCACATTTCTGTATTTCTCATTGTTTCGGGGTTGAACATTTGTGACAGGGTTGTTTTTCCACTTCATTTATGAATAATTTTAATAATAATAAATTGTCATGATTTCAGTAAAGATATTTACTAAAATCATGACAACTCAATTTTGTTAAAAATAGAATATTTGACAATGTGTGCATTTAAACACTGACAAGCATCATGTCAGAAATGGCGAACTGTTGAGCCAGAAAGAAGAGCACAATAAGAGACAAAATTAAAAATATATATAAAATTGAAGGCAATGTCTCCCTTCAAAGTCTGTCTTCAACCCCGTCACACTATTCTCAGCTATTATTTTGAAGGAAAAAAAAAAAAAAAACAGGTTAAGGACTAACACAACATAATCGTGGTTTAAGTTAAACATCTAAAATTAAGTGAAAACACTTAATTTTTAACTTCAGTTCCATAAAAATGATCATGAATGTTACATTTGTAGTTATTAAATTATGAGCAGTAGATAGTTGTCTGTTTTATAGCAAGTTTTGCGTAAAATCCTCTTTAAAACAATTCCATTTTGAGAATAAAAGGTGTTTAAATATTATAAAAAACTGCAGATAAAAGGTCTTTAATGCCTAAGGTGGGAAAATATGATTTGTTGGAGGTTTGATGTGTGCCTAATGGTGTGGGGTATTTAGAAAATTATGTAGTTTAAAAGATACAAAATTAAGTCTCAGATATTTTCTCTGGCGAGGAGCAGATGCACTCACGTTCACCGCATGCATTAACTGGTAAGTGATAAAGTGCTTAAAGGAGAAGAAACATCCTTTATAACCTGATATTCACCTTTGTGACGTCACACCATCACCAGACAGGAAAGTACAGCCTAATTTAATGGCCACGAGCTCATTCATTTAGTGACGCTCAAAAGACAGTCACTTCTACTTCTGATCGAGAGAGTTTTGCATGAAGAAAATAACTTTAATACATTTAATCGTCTTAATCACTAAACTTTGGTCTGGAAATTACTTGCATCATATTTTCACATACAGCGTAGGAACCCTCTATAAAACCTTATTCACGTTCATGGCTCTTTCTAAAACGCCTTTAAACCACAAATTCCTCACTTGTCTTGAACAGTTACTACAAAACTCAGCCCAACCCAATCCCAGCAGAGATCACTTACAAACACGATGAAATTAACTGCAGTAGAACCGTTTAGATATTTATAGATTTTTTTACAATTTTCATTGCAACGTTTTCTTCACTATTTGGCTAATTTAGGGAAGAAAACACTGAACGGTGATCGCTTCACTTTAAAATAAGTTGACACAAACCTTCAAGTTTTCCACACTGAAATCCCAAGTTCTGCTTGTGTGGAAAGTGTCAGTATTTCATCAAAATCCTGCAGGAATGACCGTACATCATCTTTACAAAACAGACTCAAAACAAAGTTCATCTATTTACATTTATTTCAGAAATTTAACAGATTAAAAAGCAAAAAAACAAAGCTTGCTCCCTCCCATCACAACAACATTAGACAGAAAAGCTCAAACGGGTCGATCACTTAAAGTCTGTTTTGTTTTTGCGTGTTCACACAAACGTGATGCGCGAGCGCGCCTGGTTGATCTGCCACACGTTCAGCTCCTCGTACTCGTCCAGAGCGGCCTGGAACTGCGCCGGAGTGAAACCGCGAGACACGCAGCGCTGCTCCGCCTCCGCCATACGAACCGACCGCGCCGAACCCTCGCCGGCCAGCTCCCGCAGCAGAGAGAAGATCACGTCAGCCGGACGCTGCGCCCTAGAGACGAGACACGGTCAATGCTCAGTAACACTGATCCCAAACACCCTGAGTGACACTGCTGTCTTCTGAACTCGTCTCACTGAATCAGTTTTCCTGTTTATTACCGTGAAGCTGCTTTGAGAATCTGTACAGAAAGATGAAATCAAGGTGATCTGATGCTCAGTGTACCTGGTGTTGCTGCTCTTGTCGGCCTGCAGCGAGTCTTTGCTCATCTCCATCAGTCGCATGGCCTCGTTAACATCCTCCTTCTCTACAACATCCACCATCCGCAAACGAGCCTGCACACACACACACACACACACACACACACACACACACACACACACACACACACACACACACACACACACACACACACACACACACACACGGTCACATCCTCAACAGATCACGCGTGTGAATGTTATTTTCCTCAAAAACAAACCATTTTCCAACGTCAAACATCCTTCAGCAAACTGATGAGTTGTGCCGGCACTGTCAGACCGAGACAAGTGCAATGCCTTCTGGGAAAGCCAGCAACTGCCCAAGTCTCGGCCTCTCAACACCAGCTAGTCTCAGAGTCAGGTGTGCGAGTCGTGCGGCACGTCGCGTGCGGTCAGTTTTGCATGGGTTTGCACAGCGGCGTGACTGAGGCTGACTGCCGACCCCGCAAAGCTGACCGTCGCCACGACAACAGACATGGACAGCAGCGCGTCACCTGACAGACAAAGCGCGTGTGATCGGCAGTGTGTGTCGTGAAGTGCCATTTCTACAGTAGAGATGATCGCAGCTACCTGCACAAACAGCACTTTTAACACACAACGGCCACATCAGAACCACATCAGACCAGAGATCGGATCGGATCAGTAGGATTAGGAATCGTAAGAAATTTCTCAGTCCCGGTTCCACCTAATGATTTGGTTCCATTCAAATTATTAAAATAAATTTCAATCATTATTAAAGAAAAGTAAACACTCTGTAATTGAAAAACACGAGTAGCGGTACAGGTTTAAATCACGTTTTCTGTGAGTGCGCTGTGAATGTGTGTGCAGCACGGAAAACTGCGCGACTCTTTCGCGCTTGAATGATTAAATCATTAAAATGCGCACACAGGAAGTGAAGCGGAATCGAAATGCGCGTTTCTTATCGAATCACCGGTTCTTGGAAATTTGGAACCGGTTCTCACTACCCATCCCTACGGATCAGACCAGTAGCAGAGATCAAATGATGATGACGGATGTGTGTTTGCGAGTCTCACCAGGGCAGTGGAGAGGCGCAGGATGGACAGCAGCGTTCGGGCCGAGGTGAAGGTCGTGTCTTTACTGACCCGCGCCTCTTTCCTCATTTCTACATACGCCGCTGTGATGTAATCAGACAGAGACTCTGGAACCACCGGCTGCTTCAGCTTACACTTACTGATGTAACGCCTGAGAGACAGAGAGAGCGCACGTCAGTCACATGTGTTCAGGACTAAACAGATTCAATCACATTCAGGTTCAGAAACAGCGTCACATCTGCAGTGAAACGCTCGACGGGTCAGTCATCTGTCGACCTCTGAACGTTTGATGGGATGTTGTACAGTCGTTTCCTGTGCTGAACACTACAATACCAACATGTGCTTTACACTGAGGGCAAAAAAGGCCAAACAACAGAAATATAAAGAAACTAAACCACAGATTTCATGTTTTCAGTTACATCGATCACTGGTGCAGCCCTATCGCGTCAATGCCAGCGCAAACAGCATCTGTGTTAACACGAGTGTGACGGATGATCATGTGTTCACCTCATGAGCTTCATGTCGATGGGGTTGAAGTGCGTGGGCGGCTGCCGGCAGTGCTGGTGCACGTATGTGATGTGCTGCGCCAGCCGCAGGTCGTTGTCCGTGTCCGGTTTGTCCTGAATGAGCCACAGCAGGTCGAAGCGGGACAGCAGCGCCGCCGGCAGCTGGATGTTCTGCTCGATGGTTTTGCGAGGGTTGTAGCGGCCGTACGCAGGGTTCGCCGCCGCGAGGATAGAGCAACGCGCGTTCAAAGACGTCATGATCCCGGCCTGAGATAGACAGGAAACATGTGATCGCACTCATTCAGGAGTCACAATCGCAGCTCAAACGCAGCGACTCGTACCTTGGCGATGGAGATGGTCTGCTGCTCCATGACCTCGTGAATGGCCGTGCGGTCGGCGTCGGCCATCTTGTCGAACTCGTCGATGCAGCACACGCCCAGATCCGCCAGCACCAAAGCGCCGCCCTCCAGAGTCATCTCTCCCGTCACCGGGTCACGCATGACCGCCGCCGTCAGTCCCACGCCGGACGAGCCGCGGCCAGTGGTGTACTGACCTGAGAACAGAGCGCAGGTTAGTCAGGAGAACACGGAGCCGAGGGACGAGCAGATGCTGCGGGCGACGGACTCACTGCGAGGGGCGAGACGGTCGATGTACGACAGCAGCTGAGACTTGGCCACACCCGGATCACCCATCAGACAGATGTTGATGTTCCCTGCAAACAGAAAAACATGCATTTCTACAGCGCTCGTTTCAAAGCAGCTTCACTGAAACTCACTGTTCTGTCTATAATGGCTTAGAGCTTTTCCAACACGATTTATAACGACAACACGAGTGTCCCATTATAGCGTCGTCGAGCAGAATATCAGTGCAGCAGCGACTCGAGCACCACTGAGCCACAGACAATTAAGAGATTTAAATATTGGTTGATTTAAAGTGGGTGATTTTCAAAAAAAAAAGAATTAATGAAAACAGCATTGGTTGTCTCAAGTGAAAAAGAGCCAGAGTTTGATGCAAGTTTATCATTTTCCAGAAGTAATTAGCAATGATGTAAGAGATCCAGACGGATTGAGGTTTCCTCCAGACTCTCACCTCTGATCTTCATGCCGCGCGGCGCCTGCTCCACTCCACCAACCAGCAGCAGCAGCAGCGCCTTCTTCACGTCCTCGTGACCGTAGATCTCTGGAGCGATCGATCCCGCCAGCTTCTCGTAGAAATCCTCCTCTACACACACACACACACACACACACACACACACACGCGTAAGTCTAGACGCACTTCATGAAGTTCACGTCACACACAGACACAAAGCATTACCTGTGATGTGCCGCAGCTCTTCGTCACTCAGCTCTTCAGTTCCCAGCTCATCATCCTCAGTCTTATTCATCAGAGTGATGCAGTGACACTCTAGATACGTCTCAGACAGCAAACCCTGCCCCACACACACACACACACACACACACACACACACACACACTCAGAGTTAAACACACACCAACAGATACACCTGAACTGAGGAAACGGAGTTCGAGGTCATGTGACATTTAGAATCAAAGGAAAACAAACGTAGGGTGGGATTTGGTTCTGTCTGACAGTTGTTGATTGGATATTGAGATGTGGGCGTGGCACTTAATGCAGTTTGCAGTGGATTGTGAGGAAGGGGCGTGGTTTAATTAAGTGCATTAGATGACTGTAGACCAGCATGAGTCAGATCCAAGTGTGACATTTAAAATACTTTTACAAGGTAAAAAAATATATATATAATTGATTCGACTGCATTGTCACTTCTGCAGAAGTAGAACTGAATCGATCTGAATAATGACAATTCTGTATTTAGAGCAGCTGAATTTGAGTTTGTCTCATCATTGATTGTCATTTTCCTGTTTATTACTGTGAAGCTGATTTCTACATGCGCTGCTAACATGTGTGTGTGTGTGTGTGTGTGTGTGTGTTTCACCTGCACAGCCTGTCTGAATCCAGAGCGCAGCAGAGGCAGGAATATTCCAGAAATAGCCACGTGATCTCCGGGCTGCGCCACACGCGTGTTCTCTCCGCGGGCGTAGATGGTCATACTGCGCGGGATGTTTCCCACCGGCACCTGATCGCTCTGAGTGTTCAACACAAGCATCGACACAATCAACATCACACACCTTCAGTCAGACTAACAAATGCTGTGACGCTCGCACACATACGTGCTCCTGAATGCGCAGCTCCTGGAACTTGATGAACTTTGACCCTCGCGTCTGCAGGTACAGCCGCCCTCCGGATTTGTTGGTGACGCACTCCTGACTGGGACACATGATCAGCGGCGTGAAGCTCGGAGAGGCGATCTGAGGAAGAGGACGTGTTAACGGAAGCACTGGGGTGGTTAAACACACACACACACACACACACTGACCAATCACGTCCCTACCGGTTGGTACGTCTCCGCGCCGCACTGATCACACGTGTACGTGGCCACGGCCATCATGGGTTTGACCTCTGTGGCTCTGGTGACGATTCCTCTGACGGTCACCAGCTGACCGATGCTGTCGGCCTTCACATCACGCACCACCTTCGGCTTCAGCGTCGACGGAGGCCGGAAATAAACCTCACTGAAACACACGATTCATGCAGAGATGACACGACAAAACCAAACACTGAGAGAGAGCATGTGACCAACAATAACAGCTGAAACACACCAAAATGACCTGTGTGTGTGTTTCAGTCACTCACAATCTGCGCATGAGTTCAGATGGATACTGGTTCCTGGAGTCACGCGTGTCTGCGGGGTCACGACCCCTCGTCTCCATCATCAGCCGGTGCTCGATATAAACGTCCAAGGCGTCTTTCGCCACCACCTACAAGACGAGTCAATATTAGTGATAATCACACCAGTGCACTGTATAAAGTTAGATATTCTTATATTTCCAGATTTATATCTACAGCTATGCAATATGATATGAACAATCACACAGCCCAGGTGACTAATGTCGCTTCACGTGACTGTGAGGATAAATCTGAACACACATACTCTTATGTTAACTAGTTCTAGTCTTTCATACTGCACATCATGACTGTTCATGAGTTTACTCTCTGGCAGCCCTACAGATCTACAGTCAGACGCACCTCTCGCTCTCTGTATTCAGGCAGCAGCTCGTGAACCGCATCCGCAAACAGTCCGGCGTAACGTTTGCCGTTCTCACACACGCTCTCCACCAGCTCGGGATCTTCCTCCGCCACGTCGTCCAGATCCACCAGCAGCGCCACCTGCTCACGGTGCGCCAGCGACACCTGCAAACACAAGCACACCTGAGCGGGAGTCTGACACGCTGATGTTCAGTCTGCAGGAACGGGCTGGAAGATCTCACCAGTTGAGCGCCGTATTTGAACACCTTCTTCCCGGAGTCATCCTCGCTGTAGAACTCCTGCAGGAAGCGCTTGCACTTCTCTGGAAACACATCAGCAAACCACTGTCACACACGAGCCACAAATCCGAGGAACGCGGCAGCAAACCGCTCGTGTAGATGTTTGTGCACGTGCAGGAAAGTTTCAGATGAGCGCGAGATCACAAACATCAGTCACGTGAGCGCGCGCAGGAAGCGATTCGTAAACAAACGAGCAAAAACCGAAGAGCAGCAGAAACAAAAGGGCTGAAAATGTTCAGTCCAAAACTCAAGATACACTCTTCATGCACATGAAATTAACACGATTTCCGCTTTAATCATTTACTAGTAACTCTTGAACACAGAACAGCCGTTCGAGGGTAAATAAAGTGAAACTGATCGACGCGTCCAAACAGCCTCATGACTCGAGCAAAACACCGTATTACTGTCGTGTCGATCGACCGGATCTCGACTCCCGTGTCCGTGTTTCGGCCTGACAGGCGACACGATATCGCTGCGCATTTGCCTTCTCGATATAAATGACGCGCGCGTAACGCCACTCGACGGCTGCTGTTTTTGTAAACAAAGAAGCACATGGCTCTCGAGCCCAGCTACAGCCACGCCGCTTCCGCGATCACTCCGCCCTTTACAAGCTAGTCCCGTCCGGACCAAACGCTCATCAGCAGAACCGCGCGATCCGCAGCGACCTGTGGCTCAGGTGTCGGTTCGGTTCGGTTCACGCGGCCCCGTTTTACACGGGACAGTCGAAACTTAACACCGTGCTTTAAAGCGACGTCTCACGACCAATACAGTTCCGAGCGATCGTGTGCGGATAGGAACAAACAGACACAGGACTCTGGACGGATTTGTTAAACTTTTGACTAAGAAAAAAGAAGGTTGTCTGAAGCACATGCTCTCCGCGCGCCGCCGCTCTTTGTTCCTGAACTCCATCCGGGCACTTCAGCGCAAGCGCGCGCAACTCCCGCGGCCACAATAAAACAAAGTTAAAGCTGCTTTTACACAAACACTGTAACAGCAAAACATCGCAGAAATGTAAAACAGACACAAGTAACGTATATTTCTGCTCGAGTTCAGATATAAATTATTCATATTCGAGTTGATTTTACTTTCGTTTCGTCGAACTGTGATGCGCATCAGAAACTGACCTGAGAAGAGTTTCTAACTCATGTTTAATGTGCGCCAGAAGTGAATTCCACAACTTACCCTTTTCCGCCATATAATCCTTTGGTGCCATGTTTATCGGAGAAATGTGAAGATAAACGTGTGAATATTTCACTTGGGAAACAGTTTAGTGACTAGAAGAAGCAACACGGTCTCGAGGCAGCTGCAAAAACTGGCGCGAGTCTGCTGGTGCTTTCCACCAATGAGAGCCGGTCTGGGTGTGCGTGAGGGCGGGGCTGTACTAGTGGCGCGAGAATCTTCCAAACGTGGTGTGTCACGTGAGCGGAAGGACCATATCTTTGCGCTTTGAAACGGCGGTAAATGTATTATTTCATGACAAAAGCTGCAAACAGTTAAAACACGAGCCCGGGAGTCTCAGACACGAAAAACGCGTAAAGATCAGGGAATATCATATATGAGCAACATCTGGAGCAGGAATTATTAATGATGGGAGAAACTCCAACGATTCTGTTTCAAAGCGCTGGAAACACGGCACTGGCGACACCTGCTGGTCAATACCGTGTAAATGCAGCAAAAACTCTGCCAAAACATCAAATACCATTAAATATTAAGTGTCTGTGTAATATTTATTTTTCATTTGTAAGGCTTGTTTTTGCGTTTTATTGAGAACTTGTAAGGCCAATACGAGACAATTAACTATTGCTCTTCCTTTTAATTATACAAATGTGTTATTTAAATGTTTACACTTCATAAAACTGATCCGAGATCAGGAAAAAAACAAACACTGGTTCAACAGAGATCATCGCCTCCTATCAGTGAACCCTTGATTTTCAAAAGTTATGACGTAACAAAGCCTCGTTTACTGAAATCACGTGACTACGGTAGTTTGATTCGCACTCCGAATCACGGGATCGAAATAAAAGATTCGAAGCTTCACGGATCGTGTTTCAGCTCATTACTATGAATTTTTCTACTGTAGGATCAGTTTAACTTACCTTGAATATTAAAACTGTGATTTCACGACCTGGTTTATTATTTGTATTTCACATGTTTACACATTTTCCTAGTTAAGGTCATCTGTAAATATTTTACTGGCTAGAAATCCTTATCTGGTAATAAACTGTTGATTTACAGGTTAAATATTATGGGAATCCTGAAGCTTTTCAGCTCCTTAAGATAAGGATTAATAATCTAAAACAAATATCAGAAAGGTTGAACAAGCAGAATCAAATCTAACCAGTCGAGAGACACTTCTGCTGTCATCGTACAGTATATTCTGTGCAGTGTGTGATGTGAAAACTGTGTTAATGTCTTAATTACTGCCTTCTATCCGTTCAGAAACACGAGGTTGTGTTTGATTATACTGACAAAATAAACACTGAATGCAATAAGCACATCTGTGAAATGTAGAAATGTAACTGGCTGGTAAATCTGAAATCTAAAAAATACATACGGGAAAGAGAAATGTTTTTTTTTTTTTTTTTTATTTAAACAGGGATAATAAACAAAACTGTTTAAACACTTCAAACAACATAATGAAACAGTTTTTTCTTTTGGTTCTCAATCATGAAGGAACATAAATGAACCATACAGCTGTTTCACAGAAATAATAAAACACTGAAAACAGCTGCAATAACAAAACATCCAAAACGTTCCACTGCTTTGTCGAATCCGACCGTCCTGGTTTCATTTGAACAGATCCTCCAGGAAGCTGGCAGAGCTGTGTGTGGACGGCTGAGGGGAACAGAGGAAGAGGATGATGAAGAGGGTTGAGATGATCAGTTCATCACCCTGCTGTCTTTAACTCACCAAAACGAAGCCCATCTCAGAGTCTTCATCATCGTAGTCTTCAATTTCTGGCTCCTCTTCATCCTCTGAATGATCTTCATGAGCCAAAGAGAGTCTGAACACACACAC
>VTFQ01000023.1:288451-325951 GCA_036281575.1 Ancherythroculter nigrocauda | reverse complement strand
TGTTATCGTTATCGGCCCGATAGGAAAATTAGGCTAAATTACTAAAACCGATAAATAATGCAGGGCTCCAGACAAAAAAAATTCATTAAGGAGCCATTGGCTCCTATAGGGGGGAAAAACAGGTGCCAAATAATTTTTTTTAGAGCCACACATCAATGAATCACTTACTTTTAATCATCCTGTTGTGTTTATATCTCCCCTGTACAGTTTCAGCATTTTCATCTTCTAATTTTTCTGGGGAATTAATTTCACTTGTCACTATTTTCACTATTATAATTTTTGTTAATATTTTGAATCTGATTAGATTTTTATATTCTCTGCCTTCATTTTTCGTTAAGTTTAATTTTTTTTGTTTTTTGTTTTATTTTTTGTTGTTTTTATACATGTCTGTTTAGTTTGTATAAATTTATATTTCAGTATTAACATTTATTTCAAGCAATGAAAAATGTTTTCTAATGGTTTTAGTTAATAATAACCCTGATGCTAGAAACATTTTTATATTGAATAATATGTCAAATAATGTTCTCAGTCTTTGTTTTCCATCCATAAAATATAAGACGCCTTAAAATGATCATTATAGGTACTGAAGACTTTTTATGACCTTAAATTGATCTGATGAGCATGACGGAGTGGAATAATGAAAGTGATCAGCGTGATCACGCGCTGCATTGTGGGTGTATCTGCAGAGCCGGTTTCCCCTTTTGAATGACGAATACAAATGAATTTATATGAAGAAATAGGCAGTTGTCTCCTTTACGCAGGAGCAGAACGGTGTTCAAATGCAGCTTTTTTGCACTGACGCAGGCGACAACACATTCGGCTTTCATCAGAGCTAGTTCTTTGGTGTCGGTTTGGTGTGCGATTATTTTTCCCTTCAGATTTTGGCGCTCTAACTCAGTGAAACTTTCACACGCAGCATCTCATTTAATTATGTCAACATAACAAATGACATGATAGGCTACTGGTCACAGAACACGCAAATTTTACAGTCATAACATGTGAATTTGTATTGTCGCCAGTGGCGACCTCAGCAAAAATATCAATCACAAATTAATATTTAGGAGCAGTCTGGAGCCCTGTAATGTATTATTTCCTTCAGCTGAGACACTTCAGATGCGTGCTGTTCGCAGTGATGGTTTAAAGTAGAATCAAGTGAAACTTTTAACAATAACTGAAAAATGTGCATTTTCCATTTGGGTTCATGCTGACAGTCTGGATCATTTGCAGAGGTTTGATTGCAGCTAGAAGAGAGTCGAGATGATGACGAGAGTCTAGCGGTGAGCGATATGACGATGTTAGATTGTGAACGATTAAATGTTTCCACGGTCTGCCTTCATGGGCGTGCTACAATGCACATTCTGTCAGTTATGGCTGTTTTTGGATTATTATTGTTTTTCATCATCATCTCTATCTGATTCACTGCCAGTCAAAACACATGTGCGCATAACATCTGCCTGCTGAGAGACGGACGTAAAGACAGAGAGAGCCGTACCTGGTTCCTGATGCGACTCTGAGCCGCTGACAGACAGCTCTGACAAACCACACAGAAGGAGTGAAGAGACTTCAGCACACGCTTCAGCTCAGCCTGACAGAGACACGGCATGAGATCAGCCGACATTAGCAAGATCACAACTCTTCAAAAGACACAAAGCATCTTCAGCTCCAGCACACGTGACCGTAAAGCAGCGTTCAGATTCACACACACACACACAACTCACACACCAGGTCAGAATCTTCTGAACATGAACATGACGGAGAGAGACGCACCTTCTGTGTTGCTGCGGTGTGTTTTGTGATCGCCACTCCTTTCCAGAACAGATGGAAAGCTGCGCACTTCAGAGCTGGAACCATCAGCTACACACACACACACACACACACACACACACACACACAATCAATCAATCAATCAATCAAATCAATTTTTATTTATAGAGCACCTTACAACAGCCAAAAGGAGCACAAGGTGCTTTCCAGTAAAACACGACAATAAAAAATATAAGAAGACAATAAAAAAAAAAAAAAGAAAATATAAGAACAAAATGAACATCAAATAGCAATTAAAACAGGGGCTATGTATTAAAAGCTTGTATGAATAAATAAGTTTTCAACTGCGCTTTAAAAACACTCAGCACAGTGATGGAAAGTAAGTGTGCTGGAAGTGCTTCCACAGCTTTGGTCCCTGGATGGAAAATGACCGGCCTCCGAACTTCTTGTAGTTGTATTTGGGAGTGACCAGAGAGGTATGTCCAGAGGAGCGGAGAGCTCTGGCTGGTTGGTAGACCTTTATTAATTCGGCAAGGTAGGCCGGGGCCAGACCAGGTGATGTGTGAGCGTTTGGAGGTATTAGAGAGAAGACGTGCTGCAGCGTTCTGTACCATTTGGAGCCTATTGAAAAGTGATTGATTAAGTCCAGTGTAGAGAGCATTACAGTAGTCAATCCTCGAGCTGATGAAGGCGTATATAGCTTTTTCAAGGTCAGCTTGGGACAAAAATGATTTGACCTTGCTGAGTAATCTTAGCTGGTAAAAACTTGCCTTCACTACTGCACTGACCTGCTTATCGAAGTGCATACTTTTGTCAAAGATAACACCCAGGTTACGCACGGTAGGTGCAAACTGAGGTGTTAGAGGACCAAAACTAAGAGAAATGCTGGGTGAATCTGGACTAAACAGGATGTACTCAGTCTTTTCTTCATTCAGATGAAGGAAGTTCTGGGAAAGCCACTGTTTGATATCCTGAAGGCAATTATGGAGCAGGTCCATTGCAGAACGATTACTCAGAATCACAGGAAGATGATGGCAGAGGAGCAACCGAGGAAGAATAATTATTGAGCATTACTGAGAAAGTTCTGTTAGTGAGGTATGATGAGAACCAATTTAGCACCGCACCCTGCAGACCAACAGCATGTCGAAGACGAGAAATGAGGATGGCATGATCTACGGTGTCAAATGCAGCGGTTAGGTCCAGTAGCACCAAAACAACAGAGCTTTTACCATCAAGGGCTCCAAGAATGTCATTATGGACCCTCAATAATGCTGATTCAGTGCTATGTCTCGACCTGAAACCGGACTGAAATGTATCACCAATGCCGTGAAGTTGAAGATGAGACTGAAGCTGCGCAAAAACAAGCTTCTCCATCAACTTAGATAGAAATAAACACACACACAAACACAATTCACAGTGTTATAATAAGACAGTGTGTGCGTATGTGTGTGTTTGATTGGGTGTGTGTGTGTGTGTGTGTGAGCATGAGTATGTGTGTACATGTGTGTGTGAGAGTGTGTGTGTCTGGGACCTTCTCATTGATTTCTCTCGTCTCCACTCCCATCTTCAGCAGCTGAAAGCAGAACTCAAACAGGTCCCTTCCTGTCATATCTCTGGCACTGATACACACACACACACACACACACACACACACACACACACTGTTGAGACGCTTCAACTCTATTCTAACATAATCAAACACATGCACCCATAAACCCACACACACACACACACACACACACCCCCCCACCTGCTGAAGATGGCAAGAATGTTTAGAGAGGAAGCAGCTCCGTAGAAATCATCTTCATCAGCCGAGCCCTGAGGAACGCAAACACACTTATGAACCAATGCTGTTTACATCCATTTTTTAAGCAAATGTTGAGATATTGCATAAAAATGCTGGATTGCAACACAAAGTTGCACTTAAAATCTTAAAATGTGGAAGGTGGATCATTTTAGCGAATGAATCCCTCGATGTGCAACAATAACCTCATGTGACTTTCGTCTGACGCTCTGAGACAAACTCATTTATGATGGAGGAAAAAATTGGAGCCCAATTGAAGAAACTTACATTTTATTACTGATATTTTGCACCAGTTTCCCAGGAAGTGGCGATTTTGTTCTCTTGAACACATGGGATGGAAATGCTGCTTTATTCGCTAATGTTTTATGCAATATTGTAGTTTTAAAGTTAAATTTGGATGGAAAGAGCTACTGTGAGAAAATGAATGGCTGACTTACAGTTGCCTCTGCATATCAAGCTGGGACAGAAAATACTTAAATCAAATACTCTTAGCTGGACAGTGTTGAGAGGATTCAGATTCAGTACCTGCAGGATCTCAGACACGTTAGTGCTGAACTTCTCCACGGTTGAATCCAGCAGCTGACTGACGGCTCTCTCCACGCGGCCACAGAACGAGTAACAATCACTGCACAACGCACACAACACACGCACACAAGCCTCCAGCACACAGTCCTCTCGGTGCTTCAGCATGATGTCACAGACCTGAGACAGCAGCAGATCCAGACACTGAGAGACAGACGACAGACAGACGGACGGGTCACTGCAGCTCACAGGAACAACCACACAAACACTCAGAAATGAGCACACTTCATCTATTCGTTTTTATCTACATATATATTTGAATGCATCTCAGAATATACATATATAACTGACAATACTTGTAGTTTTGTACCCTTATACATGCATTGAATTCAAACCTAACGCTAAAAAACTTTCATAAAGGTCATTTGTCAATAACACAAATATAGAGATTCAGATGCAATCATCGCAGTGACCGTTCATGCACGAACAAGGCCTTTACATATATGAATAGATGTAAATATACTGTCAGTGATCAGGAACTCGTACTTTCTCCAGGCGTCCGGATGTGCCGTAAACCTCCAGCTGGAAATACAGCGGCGCGGTGAGCAAACGGCTCACCTTCCCCACATCTGTCGAGAACTGAGACAAACACACTGGAGTTTAAAGACTGCATCACGTCTCTTAGTCTTAAAGGGTTAGTTCATGCCAAATTTAATTTTCTGCCATTAATTACTCGCCCTCATGTCGTTCCACACCGAAAGACTTTCGTTCATCTTCAGAACACAAATGAAGATGTTTTTGATGAAATCTGAGAGATGTCTGTCTGTTCAAAGACTGCCTTTGCAATTTGATTGTTGATGCTTCAAAAAGTTCATAAAGAGATCGTAAAACTAATCCATATGAATTGAGCAGTTTAGTCCAAATGTTCTGAAGAGACTCCATCACTTTATATGATGAACAGATTGAATTTAGGCTTTTATTCATTCACTTATAAACACTGATCAGAGAACATAAACAGATGCTCAACCGAACATGAATGATGCAGGAGAACAAACCTCAGACAAGTGATGCGTAACACATGAAAATGAACCTCATTGGTAAGAAACAGACTCGTTTGCTAAGCTGAGTAGCCAATCAGAGTTCTCTCTCTCACCGACGGCTCCAATTAGGGATGGGCGATACCACTTATTTTGTTTTCGATACGATACCGATACTTTCAAGGCCAATATCGCCGATATTGATACCAATACGATAAATCTAATATGAACTTAAAGATTTTAACATTTATTCAATTATTGAATTACTAAGAGTAAAATGGGTTATGATACCCACTTAACATTATATTGAAGATTATACTTAACACTTAACATTATATTAGATTATATTTTTGTTTACACATGGTTAAAATGTTTACTTGGTATGGAAAATCTACAAATAAGCCTACTATATGCCTAGCTGAACTATGGTCACTGTAGTAATGGTTCATTTTCATAAGAGACTGCCATTGACAGGATGTTGCACCCATTAAATGAAACATTTGTATTCTGACAGAACATCAATATGAACTTTTAACGTTCATTTTAAATAAATGTAGGCTAATTGCACAAACTATGTAGGCTATTTCATTTTGTTTATTGTGAAATAACTAATAATAATATTATAATATTTTTCTGTGTTGTTAAGCATTGTTCTGGGCTGCGTTTCCCAAAAGCATCAATGGTTTCTTACGATACTAAACGCAGCCATACAGCTGTTTGAATGTAGTGTCGGCAGTGAGCGAACGCTCTGTGATCGATTGGTTCTGACTTGCAGCATTTACGAGTTCAGATAAGCAGGAAAATACTTTTACTACAAATTATTCGCTTAAATAGGTTATTTGTCCAATCCAATGCATATTTTATGCATTCAATTTATTGTTAAATAAACAAAATCACTGGTTTAAAAAAAAAAAAACACTTTAGTATCGATATTTTAATTTGAGTATTGATAATTTCAATACTCCAATTTAACATGCAGAACACACTGCAAAAACTGGGCCGGCTGACGCTCAACGACGCACGGCGTTTGCTCGGTGTGTCAGGGCCTTTACAGCACACCTGTCTCTTCACACCGCGGCATGATCTCGCTCTTCAATCCATTCAAACAGAAATCAGCCATGCGCTTTAATGGTTTATTTTTCTTGGGCAGCTTAACGCTGTAATCTATTGCTAGCCTGTTAAAATGTGTGCTAGATGATCTAAATCTTAAAAGGGGCAGAATCAATAATCTCTCCAGTGTCGGCCACTGTGAATAAATCCTTTAGAGCTCCATTTACATAAGAGATGGTTGTTTCTGTGTGAACTGTATCATCATGTCTGAGATCAACAATGAAAAACTTCAAAGAAAGCAGGATGCTATGATGACCTCTGATCTGATGGATTCACTGGAAGACTCACCTTCGCCAGTAACTGAGGAAACACAGGGATGAAATGATTAGTGATGCGCCTTCGTTCCTGAGCCTGCAGACGCTTCTCCTTCGCTGTCACAGTCTACGACACACACACACACACACACACACACACACACACATTAGCGTTTGTCGAGACGATGATAACTGAGCACTGAGTGAGACACGCATTTGGTTATAGTTTAATCGAGTCTGAACAGAAAACATCCACCAGGCATGTCACTTTACAGCAGTGAATAACGCATTTCTAAGGACAAAACGCATCAGAAACGCAGCGTGAGGGAAAAGCATGCGAACGCGTCATATTAAGCACAAACTCGTCAGCATCTCGTTTAACATGGCTTGGCCTGTCAGGTGCAAGTAATAATATTAAACTGACTGTAAAGGGATAACAACATGTTACTGGATATATAAAACGCAAGGAGTTGAAATGACAGTTCATAAGAGATAATGTAAGTTTCTGCAAATCATCCTACCTGATAACAGTTTGTGCTTTTTTTTATCATTTTTAATTTTCACCACCAGCGCCCCCTAATGTATAACTGAGAAAACATGGATTGCTGGAAAATTCGTCAGTGCGGGCAATGCGTTTGTTACAGCGTTTATTAATCTTTGTTAATGTTAGTTAATAAAAATCCAGCTGTTCATGTTAGTTCACAGTGCATTAATGTTCACAAATACAACATTTGATTTTAATAATGTATTACTGAATGTTGAAATTAACATTAACTAAGATTAATAAATGCTGTAGAAGTATTGTTCATTCTTAGTTCAGGTTAAAGCAGAACTAAGTAACTTTTTTTACCTTCATAAATAGTTTTCTAAGTCCTTACGATGGTTAATTGACTTGTAGTGGTGTGTTTGAGGCGAGCACTAACCCCCTCTGGCACGTCTACGCCAGAAAACAGCACTTGCAAGTTGAGCTGCGCCGACCCGACACAATCTCGCCTCATGTTCACGTTCACGCGAGAGTGACAAAATGCTTTACGGTAATTCAAAAACAATGTATATATTATGACTTTATAAGACAATTTCGAAAATTACCCACCTCCATCGAGATTTCTTGTACTGTATTTGCAAAACTACTGCGCTGGTGAGCGTTGTAGTCGTTGTAGTCCAGAGCTGCGCTTGGAGTATTTACGACAGTGTGATTCACTGAAGGAACCTGTAGGGGGAGCTTCGCAAATCTTACTGAGTTCCGCTTTAAAGGTGCAATAGAATGCTTTTTCACAAGATGTAATATAATGTAATATAAGTCTAAGGTGTCCCCTGAATGTGTCCCCATAGATTTTTTTTTTATTCAGTTTTTTAACTGCCTATTTTGGGGCATCATTATAAAAGCGCCGATTCAGGCTGCTGCCCCTTTAAATCGCTCCCCGCCCCCAAACTCGCAACTCTAGAATACATTGCATAAACAAAGTTCACACAGCTAATATAACCCTCAAAATGGATCTTTACAAAGTGTTCGTCATGCAGCATATCAGATCATGTGAGTATAGTATTTATTTGGATGTTTACATTTGATTCTGAATGAGTTTGATAGTGCTTCATGGCTAACGGCTAATGCTACACTGTTGGAGAGATTTATAAAGAATGAAGTTGTGTTTATGAATTACAGACTGCAAGTGTTTAATAATGAAAATAGCGACGGCTCTTGTCTCCGTGAATACAGTAAGAAACGATGGTAACTTTAACCACATTTAACAGTACATTAGCAACATGCTAACGAAACATTTAGAAAGACAATTTACAAATATCACTAAAAATATCATGATATCATGGATCATGTCAGTTATTATTGCTCCATCTGCCATTTTTCGCTGTTGTTCTTGCTTGCTTACCTAGTCTGATGATTCAGCTGTGCACAGATCCAGACGTTAATACTGGCTGCCCTTGTCTAATGCCTCGATCATGAGCTGGCATATGCAAATATTGGGGGCGTACATATTAAAGGGTTAGTTCACCCAAAAATGAAAATGATGTCATTAATGACTCACCCTCATGTCGTTCCAAACCCGTAAGACCTCCGTTCATCTTCAGAACAGTTTAAGATATTTTAGATTTAGTCCGAGAGCTTTCTGTCCCTCCATTGAAAGTGTATGTACGGTATACTGTCCATGTCCAGAAAGGTAATAAAAACATCATCAAAGTAGTCCATGTGACATCAGTGGGTTAGTTAGAATTTTTTGAAGCATCGAAAATACATTTTGGTCCAAAAATAACAAAAACTATTATTCAGCATTTATTCAGCATTGTCTTCTCTTCCGGGTCTACGATCCGCGTTCACGACTCCGCAGTGACGCTGCTGCTTCTTCTTTCCTGTTTTACGGCATCCAGCTTATTGGTGCATTACCGCCCCCTTCTGCTCCGGACAGTAAGACGCTGCTGACGTGTTATCTGGTGCGCCCGAGCTTCGTTTACAGTCTGAGGGAAACGCACGCTGTATTCAAGCTACTCTACATTGTTTGTATTAGTGTTGTCACAGTACCAAAATTCCAGTAGTCGGTACCAATACCATAAAAATTGGACGGTTCTCTGTACCAATTTCGGTACCACAGCAAAATCTGTTGAAACTATTTTACTATTTTATATAGCCTATTTTAAAAAAATTAAATATGGTAATCATACATATTTGGAGCGTGTGTGTATGTTTGTGTGTGTACATACCTCAATGAAATAAATTTTGAAATATTAAAAAAAAAAAAAAAATGCTCAAACATCCATTTTGTAACAGATGTGCGTGTTTATTTTAGCTATTCCGTCAGTGAAACGACACACTACAGCCTGTAAAAATATGAAATAAATATCGGTAAATAATGGTTACCTAAATAATAAAGGTTAAATATTATTCTTAATAAACATTCATTTTATATTTCCACACAAAGATGAGTCATATAACCGCTCTGCGCTTTGAGAGGGATGTGGGACACGAGCAGGAAAGGACCATTTCTCTTTAGATATCTTCATGTTATCTCCTGATGTTACAAGGAACTGACACTTGTTGTAAAAGGTCTGAAGAGCGAGTTTTATCCTCCGCAGGGGCAAAACATTCAGGCTATGTCTGATTTAGCTCTGTCAGAGAAAGCGAAAGTAAAAATTACCGGTGTGTGAAACGCGCTATACAAATAAACTTGACGCGCCTTATAAAGTCTAATAACAAGCACAAACCGTGTTAAATAGAAATTGACGTGCAAGCAAAAAGGTTTCTGTCCTACGGTGTTTTTTCTACTTTACCACAGTAAAGAATGCGAATAGCCTATAATAGGCCTAAATGCGAACGAAAGAAATAAACGTTTATAATCCCCTGCATGAGTGAAGATTTGGGAAAAGAAACAGAGATTCGATGTTCAGTGAAATAACTAATGGTATATTGTTAAATTCTCTGATAATCGGGTGACCAGATCGCGATTCAGAAAACAGAATACAACGCTTAAATTTATGGACACACTTACCTCTCATTTGGCATGAACCAAAATATGACATCGCAGCCATGGAAACATTTAATTGCTAACCTATTATTTATTTTGTAAACAATGCTTTGTGCTTCACTCGTGTCATATTCAAGTAAATACTGCCACAGCCCAATCAGTGGGTACCGAATATACCCGGATTCTCTGTACTACCGGTACTACAGAAATGCTGGTATCGTCACATTTTCAAAATTTCAGTACCAACTTGGTACCGAAGTACCGGTACTTTTGACAACACTAGTTTGTATTTTGGTATTGCTATATTTTTTAAAATGGTGCGTAAGTGTGTATGACCCCCGTCAGCAGCGTCTTACTGTCCGGAGCAGAAGGGGGCGGTAATGCACCAATAAGCTGGATGCCGTAAAACAGGAAAGAAGAAGCAGCAGCGTCACTGCGGAGTCGTGAACGCGGATCGTAGACCCGGAAGAGAAGACAATGCTGAATAAATGCTGAATAATAGTTTTTGTTATTTTTGGACCAAAATGTATTTTCGATGCTTCAAAAAATTCTAACTAACCCACTGATGTCACATGGACTACTTTGATGATGTTTTTATTACCTTTCTGGACATGGACAGTATACCGTACATACACTTTCAATGGAGGGACAGAAAGCTCTCGGACTAAATCTAAAATATCTTAAACTGTTCTGAAGATGAACGGAGGTCTTACGGGTTTGGAACGACATGAGGGTGAGTCATTAATGACATCATTTTCATTTTTGGGTGAACTAACCCTTTAATAATCCCGACTGTTGCGTCACAGTCAGTGTTATGTTGAGATTCGCCTGTTCTTCAGAGGTCTTTTGCAAAAATCTAATTTACATAAGGAGGAGGAAACAATGGTGTTTGAGACTCACTGTATGTCATTTCCATGTACTGAACTCTAATTATTTAACTATGCCGAGGTAAATTCAATTTTCAATTCTAGGGCATCTTTAACTAATGTTAGCTAATGAAACCTTATTGAAAAGTGTTACCAAGTGAATATAGCAATTTAAACTGTCCTTCTGCTTTATAACATAGGGCAAAACAACTATTTTGTGCATAATTTATAACATCGAATGTGTAGACACATTCACTGTTTTCATAGCCTTGTGGATGTGGAATAACATTCTTTTTCCCAATAGATTTTTACCCTTGGATTTTATCTGATTAATTGATTAATCAAAGAAATAATTGACAAATTAATCGATTGTCAAAATAATAGTTAGTTGCAGCCCTACATTAAAGGGGTGATGAACTGAGCAATCAAATTTTCCTTGAGCTTTTGACATATAAGAGGTCATCATACTTTAAGAATATCCTGTAAGTTTTAGAGCTGAAAACTTCCTTGTTAGTCCAATAAAAGCTTTAATTGACACCAGACCCAGCGAACGACAGGATTTACAAAGTGGGGATCTATGATGTCAAAGGGCAGCAAGCACCGCCTCCGCAGAAGAAGATCAACGCCTACTTCATCCATGCCTGTTTAGCCCCGCCCACCGAATCATGCATGACATGCAATAGAATAGGTAGCCTAAGTAACATAGGCCTATGTTAAACCGCATCGAGCTACCAAGCAATAAACATGCCGTCGAGGATTACAAAATATTGTGCAGTGCCTGGATTCATGTACAGTCAGATGATCTTTATCTGTGTCAGTAAATCAAACCCGTGACTAAACGTAAACGTGCGTTGTTTCTCTTAATAGGATGAAAACAATCTGTTATTTAACGGTGATTAAATTATATATAGAAAGCGATCAAATAAAGCTCCCTTTGCAATCGCTGGAGCTGTCAATCAAACAGTGCGAGTTTATCAGTGACTGACGCGTAAAACTCCCATTTTATTCAACGAATCTTTTAGTTTTATCGCGTTTGCACTGTTAGTGAAGATGAAAGCATTTGTTAGTGTGCAGAAACTGAAACCTGCAATGACGAGATCACTGCTTTCATGATGCTCAACATGTCTGTGATCGGCTACAGTGTTCATCTCTACAACCTTTCATGCCACGATCTAAATATAATGCCATAGATCTAAATGTAATGCAACACTTTTCACGATTAGTTAACCTTGAGAGCTGTTATAGTAAAAACGCGCTAAAACAGAAAGTAATACTTGGATGTCAGCCCCTTATAACAGAGCATTCAAATCAGAGGCTAAAATCAGCAGGGATGCAAACACATCTGGGGTGAAAAAGGTGAGAAAGATGCGAGACATCCCATACCCCCCGCCCCCCCCAAAAAAACAAAAAGACTATATTTATATTATAGCTATATTTAATATTCATATTGACTTATGAGTTGAATATGTGCGCTAAAGCTGCGCATATTACATAAACTTCGCCAGCAAATTGAGTGAACATAATTTGTGAAACACCACCTGCCAAACTGTCTAGCGCATTGATTTGACATCGTTACCCTCCACAGTTGGCTTTTACCCGCATTTTACAGGTCTTCATTTCAAACCCTGTCATTATGAGATTGCTTTTACACACACAAGATGTTCTGTGCAAACCGTTTCATTACGTTATGACAATATAGTATACTAGAGTTCAACTAAAGTTGTATTTGTTGGCAAAATGGCAATGTCATTAGCGTTATACAAAATACAAAAATACAAAATACAAAAATAAAATATGTTCGATTAAGTGGAAATAACGAAACAGTGAAAATCACAACAAGCCATGTCAGACTTCTTAACAGTCCCAAGCTTTACATATCGATACTAATCCCAGGAGCATTGCACGTGGTACGAAGCCAGGATGTCGGAGTTTTTTTTTTTTTTTGACAACTGAGAAGGCGCGATTCTCATGATTTCATTCATTCTAGGTGACCTATTTTAATCTCAAAAAGGTGAATTCTCACCTAAAGGTGAGGAGTTTGCATCTATGATCAGGGTAGGAAAAAATGCCTTTTATTTATAAATTATGACAATTTTGGATGTAAAAAGCATACTAACATTATAAGTGCACCCCAGGAAACAGTATAAAACAATAAAACAATGCAGTTTATGACCCCTTTAAGGTCTTGCAAAAAAGCAAGATGGCACTGTTAATAGTCCAGCTGTGCAGTGTGGCCGTTAACACCAGCAGGTGTCTGTCTGACTCTGTCTCACCTTCTTCTGTGAGCGGGAGGTGGGGGGCGTGGCCTCTGCAGCCTGTCTCACTGCACACATCATGATGTCAATCATCGCGCTCTCCAGCTCATCCTCCACACCTGCAACACACACACCTGTGTTTGAATAAAGCTCTCAAGTCAACAAGACACTCTGATTGGAAACTGACTCACCACCTTCCTGCAGCAATAGTGATGTCATCACATCCCAGTCTTTTAGCTCCGTCCCCGCAACATCCCACAGACTATCGACTAGATACGCAGTGTGATCGTGATACTGACGCACACACACACAGAAGACATTTAATACACACGACAAGATAACATCAACATACAGTGAAGAACGTGAACAAACTGGGATTTATAAAGGCAGAAACTGAGACGAAGAAGTTCTTATGAATATGGCAACTTATGAAATCTTTAAATTATGGCAACATCCATTATTAACATCCTTCGTCTTCCCAAGCATGAAGGGATATTTGTGGGCGTCTGTAGATGGAGTCGCTGTGCTTGTTCACATTTTATTTGAATTTAAGTGAGCTTGAATTTAAGTTAGGCTTTGTAAGTTTAGTGGGAGTTTACAACATACAAAACAAACTGTTTTTTTCCTCTGCTTTTTTTTATTATTACAGTAGTTTGGAGCTCTATCTGCATTGTAATAGGATGTTCAGATGCTAGTCCATGCTAACTAGTTGAAGTATTCTCTCTGTAAACTGTAAACACCCACTGTAATGTCAAACAATGATATAGCCATTTTTCTTATAATAGTGTAACAAAAAAGTCAGTGTACACATTTGGACTAAATGTTTATCTTATCTTAGAGGTTTTCAGCAGTGTCAAACCAATATTTTGCGAATTGATAGCTGTCATTCAGTTATGGCAATGGGCACACGGTGTGTGCAGTAGACCAATCACAAAGGATTGGGCCATCTGACCAATCAGAGCAGTGTAAGCTCAGGGAAAGGAGGGGTTTAGAGAGACTGATTCTTTGAACTGCTTCTAATGAATCGTTTACAAAACATTGAAAACTCAGGTGAAATTAAATGTATATTATGAGAAAACGAAAGTGTTTTTTGACCTTGCATGCATGTAAACCTGTTGTAGGAGACTCCCAAAACAATATTAGGAACCTTAAAAAGGGCATAATAGGGGCACTTTAATAATTAACGACTTTTACAACGAAAGTGATTCATGCGGAGGGCTTGCGGCTGGCCACGTACGGACAGACCGCACGGACAGTCCACTGCAACAGCGCATGCGCAAGCAGTATAGAAGAGTCCACTAGGTGGCAATACGCACAGTATTGTGTTCAGCCGTGAAAAGAAGAAGAGTGTGAAAAGACCGGTTTAAAAACAACACGCTTGAAAAAAGAGTGAAACACGACAATGGACGGCGAACTTGACCAGCGTTTATGCGAAGAGGTTAGAAAGTACCCACATTTGTACAATTCATGTTTGAAAAAGTACAAATACGTGTTTAGGGCGGCAAATTCATGGAGGGAGATAAGTAAAAATATCACAGCAGCGTCTTGAAGCTACACATAAAGTGAGCATTTCTTTACAAAGACAGCTATAAATTTGTTTTTATAAGTTGGTCATTTATAAACTTGATAATCTTGAAAGTTTGTTAACATGGGGAGGTGTACAACATTTGCATATATAAACGTAAAAAATAAATTAAAATAAATTAAAATAAATAAAAGCTTTGTGTCATCCATTTCTGCACACGAATGAGGTAAGCTTTGTGTTTTACATCAACTGCCGCGTGCAATTTACAAGACAGCAAACTCTGTGAAAAAATACCGCAAACTCGGGTTCGATTCGGGTTTGATTTGGGTAGTGATTGGGCAGCGCAGCAAAAATAGACTCACGTGACGCTCCTGCTGCCGGTGTGAAACCGCCGTTAGTCTTAGTCCTGTAACTTTTAGTTTTTATCATATTTAGTAAACTTGACTTAACAAAAACAGGACAAGGTTTTAGTCAACTAAATGTCTGAGAATTTAGTCTCGTTTTAGTCAATGGAAACGTACACATTTTCGTCATACTGTATAATGGTTAAAATTATATAAAAAAAATTTATTATTTTGCTCCATTTTAATTGCACTGATTGTTGTTTGGGAAACTTTTTTTTACATTTCTTCAGCAGTTGCTCTTTCACCAATAAACACAAATCAGAATATCGATTCATATGCATGGTCTATTTTACCTCATCTAGTGTACAGATTTATTAAAGCCTATCAATTATAGCCTATGCTAAATAAACACCAAAGGCTTAGATATATACTCGCCCTGTCTACATTATGAAAACTGGTTAAACAAAAACCTACTCTCAAATATTATAACAGAGAAATTACTAACAGTAATTCAATATTAAAACAACGGCAAAAAAAAAAGACCATACAGATTGCCACACAGAGTTTGCGTGGCAACAAGTACAATCGCAAACGACACAGTCGAGATCCATGACAGAACAGACTGGCTGAATGACGCTTTCATTTAAAGGTTCTCTAAGCGATCCTGAGCGAAGTAACTTCCTGTTGACGTTCGAAGTGTTGTCAAACAAAACAGAGGCTAGCTAGACCCTCCATCCGCCTCCTCCTCCCCTCCCATCCGTGCTTCCTGAAACAGTCATGAACACGCATTTAAAATCATTCTTGTCGGTTATTGGCTGGAGCGTGTTTATCATGATTCGTGGTCCAGGCTGCACCAGTTTGTTTTTGAGCTTGTGGCGACTACAGAGACCGCGTTTTTTTACAGTGTGTTCAGGGGACAGGCAGCTAGCGGATAGTGAGGAGATGTTTGCTGTATGTGAAAAAAAATGTTTTGGCCTAAAAACGCGTGACATCACTTTTAGAGCACCTTTAAGCAGAATACATCAAATGGAGATCGCTGAACTCCGGCACGGCTTTGCCAGATGTCAGTGTTTTCAGATCATGGCGCGTGTGCGAATGGTTGCCAGATTACATAAAGCAAAAATCGGAGCACGTATCCGTTTAACAGAAAAACTCTGATTGGGGGATTAGAGCTCTTGATATCTGGCAACCGCAGACATAAACGCTCGCCTAATAGAGTCTGGTACAGCAGTCTGAAATGTTTTGGCTCCTCTTTTTTTTCAACAAAAATAAAAATTTGGTGAAGTTTCGTTCTTTTAACTACATTTTAGTCTCGTAAATATTGCATGTTGATGAAGTCACAGTTATGGTTTAATGGACCTATTATTGTCATCGTCTTCTCGTCTCAGTCAGGGGAAAAAACTTTGCTGACAAACATTATTCGTCATAGATTTCGTTAACGGAATTAACACTAGTAAAAAGCACAATAGAAGATGACTTGACTTGAATAGATCTTTTGCCTGTGCCTGATTTAAAGGGCTGAAGCGAAACTCTAACTCACGCTTCCAGAAACAATTAATGCTTGTATGATCAGTGCATTCACCCGTATGAAATGAACACGCCCATGCTAGTTTCCTCCAGGTACATACACTAAAAATCACATCCACACCAATCAGTGAAAGTCACTGCAAAAAACCTTCATACATTCTTAAGTGAAACTAAATACTATTTACGGTCACTGCAACAGCACCCAGATCATGTGATCTGTGAGAGGAAAGAGAGAAGCACCGAGAAGCAGGTGCATGATGGGATGCGAGTGGTTTACCTCGCTCTTAATGAAGAAATGTGCCAGCAAACGGAGGAAAGAGACACTGCGTTTGTCTGAGTGGCCGTCTAACACACTGCACAGCCTGCACACACGATCACAACACATGACAGTCCGTGACGAGTGTGTTGGAGAGATGATGATGATGATGATGATGATGTGATGATGAAGCGGAACATACGTGTGGTACAAGAATCCTCCGGCTGCACAGGCGAGACCTCGGTGTGTGGCAAAAACCAACGGATAGACAGCAGCACACTCGTCTTCAGTCAGGCCATCTTCTGTCTGCCTGAAGACACACACACACACACACGTGTACAATCAATGCTGATGCTTATAAGCAAAGACGCACATGTCCCGTTCAGTAGCATTCACACTCAAAGCAGTCTGAATACAATTCATCTTAAATGAAGTGGTTCCAACTGATCTGTCAGTCTAATGAACGTCATGTGAGGATGAAACTCACTGGTGAATGAGCAGCAACAGCTTCACTGCTTCCACAGCCACATCTGAGTCTTTGTCCCGGATCATGCAAACGATCCGTTCCTGAGCAGAGAAACCACATTTAACCAAATCCATATCAGCAGCAGATCCCCGAGAAGCACTTGCACCATAACATTATAAATTAACTTTATATTACTTCATATTCAGGGTTTATAAATGAGGATGACCCACTGCGGTCAGTATGAGAGCGTGTAGTGCCAGTTCGGCACAGAGTTGCATGATTTTTACCTTGTGAATATCAAAATGACCAAAAGAAACATAAATCTGATTGTTGAGCCCTAAAGGTGGAGCGATTCACTCATTTTCTCCATGCACTGATCACAAATCCTCCTTTTGCCGGACAGTTTATTCAGACCTGTTGAAGCCGTTCATCCGGCGGTTTGTAGAGGCTCCTTGTCTTCTTTGCATTCATAAGATTCAGTCTCTGTGCTTCAAATGATTTCTTTCTCTCTGTGCTCATGATGGAGAAGAGAAGAAGCCTCTACAAACCACTGTATGAAAGTCTGAAGCACAGAATCCTCTAGCATTAAGACTGACTGGAGCAACAACACACGGCATACTGCACATCTGCTTAGCTCTTTACTGTCATCGGCTGTTGTACAGGTTCAGTCTCTGCGCTTCAACAGTTCAACAGGCCTCCAAAGCCTTCTGTCACCTTGAAGCGGCTGGTGAAGAGCTCTAATCGGCTGATGAAGTCTTTCTCCTCGTACAGTTTCTGTAAGGTCAACACACACTGCAGCCGCACAGCCGCTTGCTGAAACACACACGGTATGATTTGTATATGTGATTGTAAAAGCACTCAGATCTGTTCATCAGTGTGTGTTTTCTGCTTGTTGCACCTTGTCATGCAGCATCCAGCCCACGTATTTGAGGTGTTCATCATTGAGGAAGCGGACGGGATTTTCTCTGAGCCACACGCCCATCTCCTCCATACAGACGGCCCGGATCTCAGGAACTCTGTCCCGATAGCGATGAACGAAAACACCCTTGAAGATCCCGCTCATTAGAGAGCGCAAATCCTCCTGATGCTCCAGCAGCTGCACACACACACACACACACACACACACATTTGTTTTTCTATACTTGTAGGGACTTTTATACAGTACAAACTGTATATTCCAACCCTACCCATCACAGAAAACTTTCTGCATTTTTACATTTCAAATAAACATTATTTATGATGTTTATTAAACCATTTCCCTCATGGGGACTGCTGGCTGGTCTGCACAATGTAGTTGATCTCAGGTTTTACTATCATTGTGAGGACATTTGGTCCCCACAAGTGTAGTAAAAACACACACACACACACACACACACACACACACAAAGATAATAGCTGCCATGTATCAGAAGGGTTGGACACTATTAGCTAAACAAAAGGGCTTTTCAGAGAGCCCTTAAAGGATTAGTTCACTTTAAATTGAAAATTACTCCAAGCTTTACTCTCCCTCAAGCCATCCTAGGTGTATATGACTCTCTTCTTTCTGATGAACACAATCGGAATTACATTAATATCCTGACGCATCCAGACTTCCAGACCATCTTCCTCTCACAGTTCAAAATGCTTACGCCATGTCCTACGCCTTCTTGCGAAAAACTTACGAATTTTAAGAAAAACGCTTACACTTACTTCCTAAGTTGAATATGGAAGGCTTGAATATTTGCTTTATAACTTGTTAAATAAGGATATTTTTCTTACACAAACGCATTGCATTGCTTCAGAAGGCCTTTATTAACCCCCAGAGCTGTGTGGAGTACGTTTATGATGGATGGAGACACTTTCTTCAGCTCATACTCGTTGGTCCCGCTCACTGCCATTATAAAGCTCGGATGCGTCAGGATATTTATTAATAACTCTGATTGTGTTCATCAGAAAGAAGAAAGTCATATACACCTAGGATGGCTTGAGGGTGAGTAAAGCTTGGAGTAATTTTCATTTTAAAGTGAACTAATCCTTTAACCCCGGGTTATTTTTGTTCTAAATTTTTTAGGGAACGTATCACACTTGTAATTTAGAAGCGGGGTTAACAGTGCTTTTTACCAGGAGCAGGATTAGGATTGCAATGTTAACCCAAATGTGTACAGTGTGAAATGATGCGGTGTTAGAAAGTTACGACTAGATGCTTAGCAACAGACAGCAAATCGCGTGCTTCATATTCATGTGTTTGGACGGTCAGGGAATCAGTTAGTCTCGTCTAAACACACGCTGGTGACACCTGCTTGTCAAAACAGTGTAAATGCAGCGAAAACTCAGTCCAAACGCATGAAAAAACCATTTACAATTACATATGTTTTACTGATGGCGTAATATATTAAATGCAATTATCAAATCATCTAATACCATTAAATATTAAATGTTTAATAAATAACATTTATAACATTTTGCAATGAATTGTGATGAAATTGTGATGGCTAGACGACTGGGTCAGTATCTATCAAAAGTGCTCCAAGGAAGGATCATTGGTGAACCGGAGACAGGGTCATGGGCGGCTGAGGCTCATTAAAGGCTGACCCATGTGGTCCGATCCAACAGACGAGCTCCTGTAGCTCAAACTGCTCCAGAAGTTAATGCTGGTTCTGATAGAAAGGTGTCAGAATACACAGAGCATCAGTTTGTTGCGTATGGAGCTGCATAGCTGCAGACCAGTCAGGGTGACCATGCTGACCCCTGACCCCTGTCCACCGCCGAAAGAGCCAACAGTGGACACGTGACATCAGAACTGGACCACGGAGCAATGGAAGAAGGTGGCCTGGTCTGATGAATCACGTATTCTTTTACATCACGTGGATGGCCGGGTGCGTGTGCGTCTCTTACCTGGGGAACACATGGCACCAGGATGCATTATAGGAAGAAGGCGAGCCGGCGGAGGCAGTGTGATGCTTTGGGAAATGTTCTGCTGGGAAACCTTGGGTCCTGCCATCCATGTGGATGTTACTTTGTACCACCTACCTAAGCATTGTTCAGACCATGTACAGCCTTTCATGGAAACGGTATTCCCTGGTGTCTGTGGCTCTTTCAGCAGGATAATGCTCCTGACACAAAGCACAAATGGTTCAGGAATGGTTTGAGGAGCACAACAACGAGTTTGAGGTGTTGACTTGGCCTCCAGATTCCCCAGATCTCAATCCAGTCGAGCATCTGTGGGATGTGCTGAACAAACAAGTCCAATCCGAACTTTTATACCATTACTATAACAAATGCCTGCTTATAATAAAGGGCGCCAAGGGCCTGGTGATTGTTGCTACACTTTACAGCATGATGAAACCCTTGTTTAAAGGAACACTCTTTAAGTTTTGTCTCTCTAGAGATTAATAAACAAAACTGCTTGCGTGTGTGTGTGCGTTTGTGTCTGTGCATGTGTGTGTGTGTGTGTGTGTGTGTGTGAACTTGTTTTGACTATACTTGTGAGAACCAAATGTCCTCACTTATATTGTGAAATACTTTCACAACCCAATAGTGAGGACATCTGACTGCTCCTCACTAGTTTAAAAGGTTATAAATCAACCTGTGTGTGTGTGTGTGTGTGTGTGTGTGTGTGTGTGTGTGTGTGTGTAACCTCTCTGTAGGAGTTCTCTAGCTCTTCTACTCTGTCTATGGCTCTGTGTTCAACTGGCTTGTTCTTCTCCAGCTCACAGCGTCTCTGGGTCATCATCGCTTGAGCGTTCACATCTGCAGCAACAGACACTATAGACGACATCAAGCGCATGGCTACACACACACACACACACACACACACAAACACACACACACACACACACACACACACACACACAGGATTACACACCTGTGTGGCAGCTGTCATAAAATCTACCCACAGAAACCAGAGACTCCTTCAGCGCCAGTGATTACGAGGTTTTTCACTGTAATGTCGATGAACTCACTCATCGCTAGTTTAGGATTATTAATCGGTTTGATCACGGTGATGGTTCGTGACTCAGTGTCTTCAGGGTTTAAACCTACAGCATTACAATTATCAGCCACAATATCATCACTTTCACATGGTACGGTATCAGCGGTACAGACCTTAGTCAGGGTGGTGCCACAGGAATGAAAACAAGGCTGAGAGGGAAAGAAATACAGCGTGTTCAATAGATTGTGATGTTGAGTAATGACATACCGATTGTTCAATGAAATGTCATTCCACAAAAACGTCAGGAGAAAAAAACTCCACAAAATAGTTTTGAAAGTTATGAAAATTACGTGATCTAGGACCTTCATATGGTGTGAGCCATTGTGAAGACTGTAAGTCTATTTCTCACAGCCTTGCGTTCATCAGTGTCACTAAGGTCTATTAGCGCTGGTTAGACGCTAGCTGTGCGGCTTCCTACACAATAACACAATTCTAAACTTTAAATTGCATTTATTTACTTTAACTTAAAACCTTAATAAGCTTTATTTTTATAGCACTTTATACAGAACAGATTGTTTCCAAGCAGCTTCACAATGATCACAGGAAAATAACAGAATCAATGATGCAAACATCATCAAATATGAAATTCAATTTCAGCTGTATAGCAGCTCTACAAAGACAACAGAATCATTATTCAGATCAATTCAGTTCATGTTGATTCAACTGCATTACGTTTAATAAAAAAAATGAAAGTTCAATCTAAAATGAAGGAAGCGTGCAGCGTCTGTGTGGAAAGACGGAGGAGCTGCGCATATCTCTCTACTTCTCAGAAACAAGTGAGCATTGGCAACAACATGTAGGAAAATATCTTACTATTTTATTCTCTGAATATTTAAAGATAATTTAACTCACTGTTACAAGAAGGTTGTTCTTTACCGTGACAACCGCTTTCACGTCAGCGTTGAATACAGTTTGTGTGTATGAAAAGTTCCTGTTCGCACGGCAGGATTGCAGGGAAAACTATAGTATTCATTTCTATTAGTTAGGCAAGGCAATTTTATTTATAAAGCACATTTCATACACAGTGATAATTCAAAGTGCTATACATATAAAGGAAACAAATACATAAGAATAAAAACGGAATGCATAAGAAATAAAAATAACAGAGATAATAAAAACAGAGAATATCTGTCAGGTAGCTGTGCGTTTAAACAGTACCCTTACAGACAAATCTTCCTGGAACCACCAGGGCTAACTCAACTTGTTTTCCGTAAGAGCGGATCAAAACAGATCACGACAGGCTGGCGTAACAGCTAAAAGCAAACTCTCCTTGCTTTGATTAGGTTAGGTTAGGTTAGGATAATGACATGGAAAGTGCTGAAGTCAAGTATACGTTTCCTGTTTGGCATAAAATGACAAGCTGAATCAGCCCTCGTGTGCTATTGGAATAAACTCACCGATGAGTGTGCTGGTGTGTCTGAACGCGCGGACCTGCGAGTCGGCCAGACCCGTGAGCAGCGCAATGAGCGATGAGAAGAGAAAGTCATCGTACAGCAGAGTGTTGCGGCAGCCGCGAACCAGCAGAGACACAAACTCACACACGCCCTCACGAAAGTGACGCCACTGAGAGCCGAGCGACACCAGCGGATAACTGACCGAGTCCTGCAGAGACAGAGAGAGTGTGTGAGTGATGTGTGAGAGAGTGTGTGTGTGTGTGTGTGATGTGTGTGTGTGTGAGAGAGAGCGTGTGTGTGTGTGTGATGTGTGCGTGTGTATGAGTGAGAGAGAGAGAGTGTGTGTGTGTGATGTGTGCGTGTGTGTGAGTGAGAGAGAGAGAGTGTGTGTGTGTGTGTGTGATGTGTGCGTGTGTGTGAGTGAGAGAGAGAGAGTGTGTGTGTGTGTGTGATGTGTGTGTGTGTGAGAGTTGTGTGATGTGTGTGTGAGTGAGTGAGTGAGTGAGAGAGAGTGTGTGTGTGTGTGTGTGTGATGTGTGCGTGTGTGTGAGTGAGAGAGAGAGAGAGTGTGTGTGTGTGTGTGTGATGTGTGCGTGTGTGTGAGTGAGAGAGAGAGAGTGTGTGTGTGTGTGATGTGTGTGTGTGTGTGAGAGTTGTGTGATGTGTGTGTGAGTGAGTGAGTGAGTGAGAGAGTGTGTGTGTGTGTGTGTGTGATGTGTGCGTGTGTGTGAGTGAGAGAGAGAGAGTGTGTGTGTGTGTGATGTGTGTGTGTGTGAGAGTTGTGTGATGTGTGTGTGAGTGAGTGAGTGAGTGAGTGAGTGAGTGAGTGAGTGTGTGTGTGTATGTGATCCTCTATTTAAAACACACATTTATGATATTTATAAATTATTTTCTTTCTTCAGTGTGGTCACATTTTCTATTGCTTGGCAAAATTTCGCAGGTGAAAGAAAATGTGACTGATTTGACAAAAATCACGAGATACAGATTCAGAGCTATTCTGCCAGCTAGCAAACTGCCTTTTTTTATGAATCATTTTATAATATTGTGTGATACGACACCGGCAGAATGAACATCTACTTCAGCTGCTGAACCGATCAACACTTAAAATTCAACCAATCTTGGATGTGACGCAAGATTCACATAGGGAAATGTCTTGGCCAGCAGAAGTCCATCAGGCAAAATCCCTCATTGTGCTGATTTCCCTTTGAAATGACGAACCGTAACAACGGTACATGTGACTCACTTTTAAGGGGAATATGATATGGCTGTAGTGGTAAAATGTCAAAAACAGAAATGTGATTCCTCTCACCTCGTTAAACTCTTTAGTCAGGTGACTAATTATATCAGCGTTCTGCATGCTGCTTAACATCTCTCTGGTGACGACACCTGAAACACAACAGAAGGCGATTCGTTTCAGAAACACACAGCGATGTCGCTTATGTTTGTGTCTGACGTCACCTTTACAGCCGCTGCACTGAACCACAAAGTTGATGAGCTCCAGAAGCCCCGCCTCTCGGTCTCTTCTGTACTCATCCAGCCAATCGTCTATCACCGTCTAAGAGAAACAGCCAATCAGAGGACTGAACGTACAGTGAACCGATGCGACCCTGATCTTCTGCATCGCTCACCAGCAGCGCACTGCGGCCGGACCTCACCGCCTCATACAGGTGAGATGCAGCGGCGCGGCAGTCCATCTGAGCGCTGCGGCGACGGTCCTCCGGCGTCTGTGATTGGCTGGAGCTCGAGCCGCTGACTGACGGATGATGAACCCTCTTGGGAGACTTCAGAGAAACAGAAAGACTTCAAACACACACGTATACCATGACAACACGTGTGTGTGTGTGTGAGTGTGTTTGTGCTCACCGTTGCCTCCTGTGTCGAGATCCGTTTCCTCTCAGAGGTTTTCAGCTGAAACTCAAAGTCACTTCCGGTCAGAGAGACGTCTTCGTCCTCTGAACTGCGCCACAGAGACACACACTTGATCAGATGACACGATGACATCAGTGTTCATATGTGTGAGGTCAGCGTGTTTACCTGTACAGCTCCGACACATCCATGATGCTCCGCTGGTCTGCAGATTAACACGGTCAGTTACTGGTCAGCAGCGAGTGTTGTGTGTGTCAATCGTTCAGACAGGTATGACACATACGATCACGGAAAGCGGACTGACAGTACACAGTTATGTATCACTGTTGGGTTCACGATGTTGTTTTCAAAGAGAACGAAATAAACCAATCAGGCATCTTGTTTGTGAAGGTGGATCTGCTGACTGGCCGCACATGTGGATCGATCGAGTACGAGTCATTCCTGACCATATAAGGACAGGTGACATGTTTCCTGGAAACGGTGTGCAACGGGTTTGAGATGCGTTTTCTCTTGTTTGGTGGGCGTGTCAGAAATGTCAGCCCAATCAGCGGCAAGATGTATATAAACCACGCGGTATTAAAGAGACAGCTCGCACAATGGGTATTAATGTAACAAAAATACTATACTTATATATTTTGCTATTGTATCGTGAAGTGACACTTTAATAAACTTTTCTATACTCCTCTGATTATAGAATGGTAAATATTACAATATCAAAGCACAATAACAGTGATCAGCAATAATGATAAGCCTAATAAAAACAATAAAAATAATATAGATCATAACACAGTCTCGGAGGGAAGAAGTGGATTATCCTTCACCTGAAGTGTTTGTCTTTTCATCCTGAAATGCGAGACAAATGTTGGATCACAATAATTAGAAGTTTCCACAAATCCCTTCACTCGATTGGGATGTTCTCTTTTATTCTGGACGGCAAGGGCAGTGACAGTAACATCGAGCGCATTTTGTAGTATTAAACAAGTATTTATACCGATTTCATCAGGCTCTGAAAATTCTTCAAAAAGAACACAAAGAATGGCCTTCTCAGCTGCCGTAGTTGCATCTCTTGAGTCATCAGAACAGGGTGTTCAACGCACCTCCGTTTCCGTTTAAAAAACGTTTTGCAACGTTTTGTTGGGCTGAACGCAGCCCTGCTGTCATCTTCATAAACTACTTTGTTTTTGCTAATTGTATTGGTCAAGTTTTACAACTTTTTTGTGAATAACATTAAATAAAATAAAAATAGTCGAGTTTTATACCGTCACTCTTCGGGATTAATGTTACGTCATCAGTTAGAGCTGCTCTAATTATTGAAAATTAATGAGAAACATCGAGCATTATGATAAACAGAAAACCTAATTCCGTTTAAATGTTTTAAACAGACGGAAAATCCCTTTATACTCAAGAATAATGATCAAATTATCTGTTAACATTAATTAAAGCGAAACACGCTGTTCCTCACAGAATAATTTAAACTCGATCAAAGTCTCTCACCTCAGAATCAGTCAGTGGACAGATTTCCAGTTATTGATCACTATCGGAAGTAAACTGAAGTGTGAAGTTATTGATCTGCAAATGAAAGAGCGCGAAAGTCCCTCACTTGTCATCAGTCAAGGCGAAGCAATTTTCTGGAAAATGATTGGCTGGTGACTCCGGCAGTCTGGACGATAATTGGCCAATGTCTAAACAGAGTCAAGTCTAATTGGATGAATCCTGCATTGGCAAAAAGCATAGCAACCGCTGTTTGTACCACAGTCCTTGATTAATTAATTAATGTATGTATGTATTTATTTATTTATTTCATTCTGAATCGAGTCTGAACGTTCATAGTGTTTTGTATTGTTTTTAGTGCGTGTTGAATTACTGACTAGATCACGAATCGATAATGACACGAGCAGCTGGCGGCGATCAATACTGGCAGGTCACGTGATCATCCTGGAAACACGAGTTTGTTTTAGTAATGTATTCTTTTGTTGAAAAGAATGAAGAAAAACTAAAACTATTTAAAAATATGAATAAAACTTTGCTGTGAGCAAAAAACCATCGGGTTCAGAATTAAATCTGGTTTTACAGCAGTTGTTCAGAGTGACATTAATCTTCATATCGAAACATAAATGACACTTTAAAGCTAGGCCTACTTATTAAATCATGTATTATGTATTATGTTTATGTATTATGTTTTCATGTATTATGTCGCATCAATTTAAGTCGCTCAGTTTTGTGATAAATGAAAAGCGGTTCCTGTGAGGAATAATTTATTTATTTGCAGCTTTATTTTTTTAAACTATTAAGCTCTCAGAATCACTGATCTGTCTGAATGAATGAAAGACTGTGAAAAACCCGACAAAGAGAAAGAGTGTGCGTTTCTATTGTTCAGACACGCTCTTGGGAGGTGTGTGTGTGTGTGTGCGCGCGCGCGCGCGTGAACGATCATCCCGGGACAAAGGGAGACGCGCTCCGCTGAGGCGCAGCAGATTCACTTTTCCTCAGATTTAGTCTCAGGTTTAGTGTCCTCCAGCACTGACTCAGTGTGTGTGAAGATGAAGGTGATGATGATGGTGTGTGTGATCGCGCTGTGGGGCGCGGCGGGCGGCGCGCGGAGCTGCGGAGAGTCGCGCCGGGTTTACGGAGAGAAGCACAGTCTGGACACCGCGCCGCACGCGCGCATCAGCGGTGAGAGACGCGTGCATCTGATGCTCGTGTTGTTTCGATGCTCGGGAATAATGAACGTGTTGCTGATGCTTTAACAAAGAAGCTGATCATCAGTCAGACTCACAGTATAAAAATACCTAATGTGAAGAAAACAAAATGATGTTGGAAATGAATTAAAGAGATTCACCTAAATAATGTTATAAAAGTGTAAAATATTGCACAGTGCAACATTTGTTAGTTTACATGTGTTTTAGCTGCTTACTTTAATAATAATATATTAGATAGTAGGCCTAGTATAAATCGGCATAGATGCTTTAATACATATATGTATTTGATTGACTATTGACTGTATGGTTATATGCAGACAGATTTCTTTGATTCTTTATTATATTTGCATGGTATATTTATAGAATCTAATTTATAGAACATTACAGAATCAAACCCTTTAAATGCACTTTTGGGAAGGTGTGTGTTGGTCTTTATTAAGCTTTGCTCTCATTGGCAGGTGAACACCTGCGTCTGTGTCCTCGCGATTACACCTGCTGCTCCAGTGTGATGGAGGATACGCTCGCACGCCAGAGTGAGGCTGACTTCCTGTCTGCGGTCCGAGACACTAGCCAGTTCCTGCTCACCACCTTCACTCAGAGACACCGCAAGTTTGATGGTGAGGAGCCTAAATGACCAGCTGCTTCATAAATAATGTGTGGTAGTGTTTCAGAGGCTGTGATGATTCTTGAGAACAAATAAAACTCTCTTTCTCCTGTGATGTCAGAGTTTTTCCGGGAGTTGCTGGACGTGGCAGAGAAATCGATGAATGAGATGTTCACGCAGACGTACGGTCACCTGTACACGCAGAACGCTCACATCTTCCGGCAGCTGTTCGCAGACCTGCGGCGCTTCTACACGGGTCAGTGCCACAGCAGAGGAGACGTCTGTGAGATCCTGTCTGTATGATTCATCTGTCTGTCTGTCTGTCTGTCTGTCTGATTGATCTGTCTGTCTGATTGATCTGTCTGTCTGATTGATCTGTCTGTCTGTCTGTCTGTCTGTCTGTCTGTCTGATTGATCTGTCTGTCTGTCTGTCTGTCTGTCTGTCTGATTGATCTGTCTGTCTGATTGATCTGTCTGTCTGTCTGTCTGTCTGTCTGTCTGTCTGTCTGTCTGATCTGTCTGTCTGATTGATCTGTCTGTCTGTCTGTCTGTCTGATTGATCTGTCTGTCTGTCTGTCTGATTGATCTGTCTGTCTGTCTGTCTGTCTGTCTGATTGATCTGTCTGTCTGTCTGTCTGTCTGTCTGATTGATCTGTCTGTCTGTCTGTCTGTCTGATTGATCTGTCTGTCTGTCTGTCTGTCTGTCTGTCTGATTGATCTGTCTGTCTGTCTGTCTGTCTGATTGATCTGTCTGTCTGTCTGTCTGTCTGTCTGATTGGTCTGTCTGTCTGTCTGTCTGTCTGATTGATTGATTGATTGATTGATTGATCTGTCTGTCTGTCTGTCTGATTGATTGAGATGTCTGTCTGTCTGATTTATTGATCTGTCTGTCTGCTTGATCTCTCTGATTGATCTGTCTGTCTGATTCATCTGTCTGTCTGATTTATTGATCTGTCTGTCTGTCTGATTGATCTGTCGATTGATCTGTCTGATTGATCTGTCTGTCTGTCTGATTGATTTGTCTGTCTGATTCATCTGTCTGTCTGATTCATCTGTCTGATTCATCTGTCTGTCTGTCTGTCTGTCTGTCTGTCTGATTGATCTGTCTGATTGATCTGTCTGTCTGATTGATTGATCTGTCTGATTGATATGTCTGTCTGATTGATTGATCTGTCTGTCTGATTGATCTGTCTGATTGATCTGTCTGTCTGTCTGTCTGTCTGTCTGTCTGATTGATTGATCTGTCTGTCTGATTGATTGATTGATCTGTCTGATTGATTGATCTGTCTGGTTGATCTGTCTGACTGTCTGATTGATTAATCTGTCTGATTGATTGATTGATCTGTCTGATTGATTGATTGATCTGTCTGATTGATCTGTCTGTCTGATTCATCTGTCTGTCTGATTCATCTGTCTGATTCATCTGTCTGTCTGTCTGTCTGATTGATCTGTCTGATTGATCTGTCTGTCTGATTGATTGATCTGTCTGATTGATATGTCTGTCTGATTGATTGATTGATCTGTCTGTCTGATTGATCTGTCTGATTGATCTGTCTGTCTGTCTGTCTGTCTGTCTGATTGATTGATCTGTCTGTCTGATTGATTGATTGATCTGTCTGATTGATTGATCTGTCTGGTTGATCTGTCTGACTGTCTGATTGATTAATCTGTCTGATTGATTGATTGATCTGTCTGATTGATTGATTGATCTGTCTGATTGATCTGTCTGTCTGATTGATCTGTCTGTCTGATTCATCTGTCTGTCTGTCTGTCTGATTGATCTGTCTGTCTGTCTGTCTGTCTGATTGATCTGTCTGATTGATCTGTCTGTCTGATTGATCTGTCTGATTGATCTGTCTGATTGATCTGTCTGTCTGTCTGTCTGATTGATTGATCTGTCTGTCTGATTGATTGATTGATCTGTCTGATTGATTGATCTGTCTGGTTGATCTGTCTGACTGTCTGATTGATTAATCTGTCTGATTGATTGATTGATCTGTCTGATTGATTGATTGATCTGTCTGATTGATCTGTCTGTCTGATTGATCTGTCTGTCTGATTCATCTGTCTGTCTGTCTGTCTGATTGATCTGTCTGTCTGTCTGTCTGTCTGATTGATCTGTCTGTCTGTCTGTCTGATTGATCTGTCTGTCTGTCTGTCTGTCTGTCTGTCTGTCTGATTGGTCTGTCTGTCTGTCTGTCTGTCTGATTGATTGATTGATTGATTGATTGATTGATTGATTGATTGATTGATTGATTGATTGATCTGTCTGTCTGTCTGTCTGTCTGATTGATTGAGATGTCTGTCTGTCTGATTTATTGATCTGTCTGTCTGCTTGATCTGTCTGTCTGATTGATCTGTCTGTCTGATTGATTGATCTGTGTGATTGATCTGTCTGTCTGTCTGATTGATCTGTCTGTCTGTCTGATTGATCTGTCTGTCTGTATGATTCGTCTGTCTGTCTGTCTGTCTGTCTGATTGATTGATTGATTGATCTGTGTGATTGATCTGTCTGTCTGTCTGTCTGTCTGATTCGTCTGTCTGTCTGTCTGTCTGTCTGTCTGTCTGATTGATCTGTCTGATTGATCTGTCTGTCTGATTGATTGATCTGTCTGACTGATCTGTCTATCTGTCTGATTGATTGATCTATCGGTCGGTCTGTCTGTCTGTCTGTCTGATTGATTTGTCTGTCTGTCTGATTGATTGATTGATCTGTCTGATTGATCTGTCTGTCTGATTGATTTGTCTGTCTGATTCATCTGTCTGTCTGATTCATCTGTCTGTCTGTCTGTCTGTCTGTCTGTCTGTCTGTCTGTCTGATTGATCTGTCTGTCTGATTGATCTGTCTGATTGATCTGTCTGTCTGATTGATTGATCTGTCTGATTGATATGTCTGTCTGATTGATTGATCTGTCTGTCTGATTGATCTGTCTGATTGATCTGTCTGTCTGTCTGATTGATTGATCTGTCTGTCTGATTGATTGATTGATCTGTCTGATTGATTGATCTGTCTGGTTGATCTGTCTGACTGTCTGATTGATTAATCTGTCTGATTGATTGATTGATTGATTGATTGATTGATCTGTCTGATTGATCTGTCTGATTCATCTGTCTGTCTGATTCATCTGTCTGTCTGTAGGTGGCACCGTGAGTCTGTCTGAGGTTCTGGCTGATTTCTGGGCAGGACTGGTCGAGCGCATGTTTTCTCTGGTTAACCCTCAGTATCAGTTCACCGAGGACTATCTAGTGTGTGTCAGCAAACACGCCGAACAACTACAGCCGTTTGGAGACTTGCCACATAAACTGCACATACAGGTAGCTTCTCACATACGTGCTCTTTTCATTTCATGACACAGAAAAGAAAGTGTAAAGACATTCTCACAGGATCACATGTTGTTCTTCTTCTAATTCCAAAACATGAAATTCTGTGAGAGACAGAAACGTTAAAAGAACTCACTGATCTCAAATTGAGTTTAAGGTCCATTCACATCAAGATTGATAACTTTAATATTAGCGTTCACACAAGCGGATGATCTCGCTCTGTTTATTATAAGCGCTCTACATGTTTGTCGCCTGTCGCTTTAAATGCTCAAGCTCTTTAAAGCAGGATGGATTCTGATTGGCTGTCAGTGTTTTTTATCGTTCATCAGCTGAAAGTGATTCCAACGTTATCAATTCTCTGTGTCGTTATTGTTATAGTTGTGGTGTGAACTTACTGTTCTCTTAGAGTGATTATTAAAACTGTTTATAGTTATCATGACATCACCGTCGCCATAACCTCTCATCATCATTATTACAATAATCATCATGATTGTATCCCTAATCCTCACCTGTCTTTGTTGTGATCGGCAGGTGTCTAGAGCGCTAACTGCGGCGCGGGCGCTGGTTCAGGGTTTAGCTGCCGGCAGAGACATCGTGAACAAGGCGACAAAGGTGCGTGAATTTACTCAGTGCTGGGCATTAATAATAAACTGAATCACGTAACTGATCTCACAACCGCAAAAGGCAACGCCACAACACCACATGATCAGACCAGTGGTGTGGTGCCGTGCAGAACTGCTCAGACTGTTCTGATTGGTTAGGTTAGTTTCTAATGGTCGGAAGCGGTGCCAGTAGGGAAAATCTGTTTTAGATTTCCAAACATTTCTTTTGCAAATATTGTAATAATCCCATGAGATTTCTGTATGTTGAAATCAAGAAATCCTACTGAGATCTGATCTCAGCAGTCCATCTGAATGACATGAAGACATTTAATGAAACTGGCATTTCTACTCTGTAAACAAACAGGGTTGTCCCATTAAATCTAATGTTTATGGGTGTAATCATCTGTGTATAAAGCCATGCTGTATCCTGTGTGTCTGTAGTTGACTGTAGGATCCGAGTGTGTTCGGGCTTTAATGCGCCAGTGGTTTTGTCCGCTCTGTCATGGATCTCCTTCACTCAAGCCCTGTCATTCGCTGTGCCTGAACGTCATGAAGGGCTGCCTGGCCAATGAGGCCGACTTAGACACTGAATGGAACAATTTCATTGGTGAGAAAGAAAAGCATCTCATTCACCCAGAAATCATCACTTACTCTCCCTCATGTCGTTCCAAACCTGTATGACTTTCTTTCATCTCCAGAACACCAATGAAGATATTTGTACTTTTTTCATCATTTTTGTCCATCCAATAAAAGTGTGAAACATTTTCAAGCTTCAAAAATGTACAGTAGGACAAATGAATCGAGAGACACGATGGCTTTATATGATGAACAGATGCGATTTAGGCTTTTATTCACATATAAACATCGATCAGCTCACATCAAACCTCACTGAGTGTGTGTCAGTCAATCCCTCTGTGTGTGAAAGTCAAGCTGGTGTGTGTGTGTGTGTGTGTGTGTGTGTGTGTGTGTGTGTGTGCGCTTTTGTTTATATTACATTGTGGGGACCAAATGTCCCCATGATGTAATATAAACCTGAGTTCACCTACATCGTGGGGACCAGCCAGCGGTCCCCACAATGTAAATGGGTTTATAAATCATATAGAATGAGTTTTTGTGAAAAAGTAAAAGTTTGCACAGTTTCCTGTGAGGGTTAGGTTTAGGGGTAGGGGCAGGGTAGGGGGATAGAATGTACAGTTTGTTCAGTGTAAAATGCATTGAAGTCTATGGAAAGTCCCCACAATTCACAAAAACAAACATGTGTGTGTGTGTGTGTGTGTGTGCTAACCTGCAGACGCTCTGATGCTGCTGGTGCAGAAGCTCGGCGGGCCGTTTCATTTCGAGTTGGCCACGGACTCCATCGCAGTGAAGGTGTCTGAAGGCATCATGTACATGCAAGAGAACAGCATCACTGTCTCTGCAAAGGTAAAACATGAATAACACACTCAGCCTATCAGAGCTCAGTTTGAGCAGAATGAGAGAGAAGCTGACAGCAGAGCTTTATATACAGAAACCATCAGTTAAATGCAGAAACATGTTTTTAGCTGGGCTTGTCCTGTCAGGTGTTGGACAGAAGTGTTTGAGACATGTTTTCCTCGGCACATTACTTACATTTTACGCAGATATTTCCATTTTGTTAATGCTACTAAACCGACGAGCACCGTTGCACACATGCATATCAGACAGATGGAGCGTAATTAATGTTAAGGCCCCGATATACTCACGGCAAAGTTTTTGTTCGTTCTTCACTCAGAAGTTTGATATACATTTGCAGCGATATACTGTCAGCGAACATTTAGATGAATATGTAAATATGTGCTGCACGCTTTCCTCTCAACAACAAAATAAACACAGCTAAAATGGCAGCGGTGAGAAAACAGCAGTTCAGAAAGCATCTGATCACAGTGATGTGGATGATTGCAGCAGCTCTGAGACTCTAACACTGAGACTGTGCTTTTGTTTTATAGATACATTTTCTATGTTTGTTTTTAAAGCCTTCAGTTTGGACCTTTTGGTCAGATGATGATGACAAAAGAAATCTGGCTTTTTCTCAGAATATTTGAAGAAATAATCGACCACTAAATTGATTCTAAAAATAGTGGTTAGTTTCCAAAGGCATGTGTAGCTTGAGAACAGTGTTGAACTGATGCTGAATACATTGAGCTCATATGATGTTTGTTTCAGGTGTTTCAGGGCTGTGGGATTCCTCGGCCAACTCCTGCCAGAAACAAACGCTCACCAAGAGAGAGAGACAATGGCAAACCAGCCTTCAGAACCTACAGCGCTGAGGAGAAACCCACCACCGCATCGGGAACCAACCTGGACCGACTGGTGAGAGACGCTGAGAGAACTTGACATCTCCAAAACCAGATCCCAGCACAGTTATATTGATACTGATATCTGATCCATGAATGATCAGGTGGAGGAGCTGCAGGAGCGTCTGAGGCCCATGAGGGGATTCTGGGTAGCGCTGCCTCACACCATCTGTAACGATGAACGCATGGCCGCCGACGTCACCAACGAGGACCGCTGCTGGAATGGACAGACGCGCGGCAGGTAAGAGAGCGTGTCCTGAAACTAAGCTGAGGAGTGTGACGAGTAATGTTTACACGTGTGTGTGTGTGTGTGTGTGTGTGTGTGTGTTCTGTAGATACCTGCAGTCTGTGACCGCCGATGGTCTGGTCAATCAGATTAATAACCCAGAGCTGGAGGTGGATGTTGCTCGACCAGACGTCAAAACGCGGCGGTTAATCATGGAGCTGCGAGTGGCTGTAAACAGACTGAGACTCGCTCAGACCGGACGAGACGCAGATTTCATCGACAGTGAGTGTCTCTGCGCTTTTATGCTTGAGCTCACTGTTGCTATGGTAACATGCACAACATGACTGACAAACCGCGCTTGGTTTAAAAGAGTAAATGTTATCATTTACATAATGTTATAATTGAAATTGTAATATAAACAACAGAAGAAAAAACAAAGTTCCCGTTGTGTGTGCAGGTGACGTGGAGGGCGGCAGCGGCTCTGGCGGCGCAGCTGAAGCGGGCGAGCGGTTCAGTGACGACTGGCCGGGTTACGGTTCGTTCTCTCCTCCTCGTAACACTCTCCCTGTGGACAAGCCGCCCCGCCCCCGTGACAGGCTCCGCCCCCGGGACATGCCGACCAATAAAAGGAACCGTCTGAATGGACGAAGCCGATCAGATGCTGGAAGACTCTCTCCTGCGCTCCTGTCTGCTCTTCTCCTTCTTGCTGTCTGTTTTTCACTCGGGCTTTAATAAGATCCACGTGAGCACAAACACCAGCACCAGCAGATCAAACCGCAAGAGAACTGTTTACATTCGTCTATTTTTACAAAGCAATGCTGTGCATTCTCTAGTTCTCTCTGATTGGTTAGTAGTCTGTGGTCAGCTGATCTCGCACAATGATTTGATGTGACGTTCGACACCGTTCCTGTAATCATGAGGAATGTTAGTTTGATGCATTGAGGATTTTTCAATTTTTCGGCCTATTACCATGTTTGTATAACGTTGAATGTACTGTTGTAAACTGATTTTATTTATTTATTTATTTAGCCTTATGTACAGTGTTTGTGAACTGTATCTGTATGTGTGAATGAAACAGTGAAGGACTACAGACGGATGAACAGAAAGAGGTTAGAGGTCGATCTGTTGTTGGTTTAGTCTGAACCTGTAGAAGTAGATTTGAACGATTAAAGAAAACATGTTTCAGACTTCTGCCAGATGTGCTCATGTTGCTTTGGTTCATAGTGACTGACATAGAAATTATTATTAGTTTTCTGTCAAGTGATTTTTTTTTTTGTGAGTCCAGCAGCTCTTGCTCAATGATGGAGCGACAGCGCCATCTAGCAGTGAAGCTGGGGGTTGCAGCTCTGATTTGGATATTTTTGTGTGCGTTGTTTGTATGTTCACACTCTTCTGTGCCCCTGACCCACTGCCTGGATGCACAGGGAACATTTTTATTTCTTTTATGCAAGCACATTTGTGTAAACTCTTCTCTCTCTTAACCCCGCGGTGGAGAGGGAGGTCAGTGGGTGAACTGGTGCCAACAGGAGAACTTCCTTCTTCAGAACGTTCTGCTTGAATCACTTCTTTGCTAGAGAAGGGAACACGACTCCAGTGCTGTGAAGAGGGGTTTTACAGAGACTCTCTTGATTCAGAAACTGAGCTCTGGTTATGTCGCCCGCCTCTTCTTGCCCATTGAGGCTGAGCTGGGCGATGCTTCGCCGCGCTGCTGCAAACGAGGCCTTACCTCTGGGCTGGGGCTGTTTCGGGTAAATAGGATCTTCACAGGGAAGAGAAAAAGAAAAAGTGTAAGCCATAGCAGCGATATATGTGTCACTGTCAAGTCAGCTTTATTTCTGCAGCACTTTACAGATTGTTTCAAAGCAGCTTTACAGTGATAACAGGAAAATAACGGTTAAGTGATGCAAACAGAGTTCAGCTCTGCTGTAAAGCAGCTCTAAAATGAACGATAGTAAATAGTCATTATTCAGCCTAAGGCACACCTGTCAATAATCATGCTGTCTAATCAGCATCTTGATATGCCACACCTGTGAGGTGGATGGATTATCTCGGCAAAGGAGAAGTGTTTGCTAACACAGATTTAGACAGATTTGTGAACAATATTTGACAGAAATAGGCCTTTTGTGTACATAGAAAAAGTCTTAGATCTTTGAGTTCAGCTCATGAAAAATGGGGGCAAAAACAAAAGTGTTGGGTTTATAATTTTGTTCAGTGTATTTTTGCAGTATCCAGTATGTACACTGTGTGCACATTTTCTGTATGCATGAAATACCCAGATGACCTACTATTTGCCACCATCTGCTGAATGCCACTCAAGAACACTGAAATCAGTATGGAAGCTGTTCGGAATGGCATACTTCTGTAACGGCTGGAGCGGGACAACGGAGTTGGAGGTCCACGTACAGGCTTTATTACAGTTTTTTTCAGTTTCTAACAAGCATTGTTCAATACTGAAACCACATTTTCAAAACTCTTCACTCAGTCAGCGAAACAGAAGTCAATGCAGACCGAACTGTGAACCATTTTTCATTGCTTTCAGACAAAATGCATTCAGTGACACACTTTTCAAAATTCAGGAACTCTTTTCCCTTTCGTACTCCACAACATGCAAAATACTGTATTTTCAGCACATTTTTCTAATGCTAACACACTGCATTCAAAATGATTAAAAACACATTCAAAACTGCATTTATGCAGTAATTATTTTAAAATATTCTCAATTTTATAGCCAAAAATTAAAAAAATAATCATTACAAGCTAATAGCAATTTCAGCTGAAATTCCACCCGCTCCAAAGCAAGAGAGAGAGAGCAGACTATAATCATCACTGTAATTTACTGTAATGAACAACTGCAATGCTGTTACAGTAATGTGCAGAATGCATTTTATTTATTCTTTTTTTATTATCATTGCAGCCCTGGAGTTTTTTCCCTCTTTTTTAACCTTTTGGTTATAATTTTCAAGTACTATATTCATATAAAAAAATTAATTTAATTTCTGATTCATTCGTGTTACAAATGCTTTCAATAAAGTGAAATTGTGTTACAGTATTCTATATGAAGAACTGATTTATGTGGAAAATCATTGAAACTTTAAAAAAGAAAAGTTCATCAATCATGTAATGCTTCCTGTTGTTAGTGTGTTTTAGGTCAGTGTGTTGTGAATGAAGTGTGTGTTTTCTGAATGAGTGTTATGTTGGTCTGAGTGAGTTTTGTAGGTGAGATTAACTGTTTGGCCAACATTCATGCTGGTGTGTGAAGAGTTTTGAAAATGTGGTTTCGGTATTGAACAATGCTTGTTAGCA